>JAOBRG010338593.1:0-14778 GCA_027574985.1 Umimayanthus nakama | reverse complement strand
CTTTCTCCGTGTGGGCCCATTTCCTATCTAGGGCTAACGCTCAGTAGGTATTATTTGGGATCATTTCAGAGCACTATTACTTACTACAACTAAACCTAAATAAAAGAAAACAATATTGTTTGTCTAAAAGCAAGTCATTCAGCTATCGAGTATAAGGTACTGTGTTTTCTGTACACACAGCTTCAAATCAAAAGGGTGGATAACTGTTACTGTTAACAAAAGTCATAACTCCTCTATATTAGTTCATATTTATAGCTGGTAACGTTGACAGCCACTAGTTCAAAAAGACTGATAAAGAAGACATTTAAGAGCCAGTTATATTGTGGTGTTGATCTGCGCTGTGTTTCTTAAACCATGCCTGAGTTACAACCGAGTCCAAAATTAAAAGTTTTCAGTTTGAACATCGCAATTGTCTTCATTTTCCGGAGTTTTAAAGTTATTCACCGGCCACAGGAAGTTATCAGCATCTATTCACCCCTCACAGTGAGCACACAGTACATGCCTAGAGCAGTGCCTCTTGACTGAGCACGTAGGAGCGGCCTCTCAAGTTGCCAAGAGATAACGGAGTAAGATTTCGTTTTCAATTTTGTCAGTTCTGGATTTTCGGTATTTCTCGAGGCCACGAAAAGAAATTCATTCTGATAGATAGCGTAAGGTCAATAAACAAGGCTCTTTTAGATGTTTAATAAGCCAAGTATTGTTCGTGTTTAGATATCTCGTTTACTTATCTTCTCAATACATTCGCGGTCACAGAAAAACCTATATCGTTACTTAATAACTTGATATTCACAATGGTAAATTTGATAAAATAGCCTTTTGCTTTACAGTTCAGCCAGAAATGGGCGCATACTTTTAAATACATCATGTAACCGTTTATATTTGTCTGTATGACCAACCAGTTCGGCCGGAATTAGCAGTAAAACTACATGAAAAGGGCGGTTCGAACTATGGCCTGTTAGACCATACCAAAACAAAAAAAAACCCAACCTCTTCAAACCTTTGATCTTTTCAATTGATTAGTTTTCGAGCACTATCTCTGTATTTGCCTAGCGTTGTGAGACGGAACACAATTGACGATTGGCAGCAGATATTTCAAAGCGGAACTAATGTATATAGTAATTTGCTGATATTCCTACATCAACTAGAGAGGAACACGCTATATAAGCATGGCTTATATAGAGGTAGGCAAGAGAACTGGTAAACTAGTACTAAAACCCATATTTTGAGTTAATATTCTATATACGAGCTTTTACAAGAAATTACAGGACAAAATAAGTGCACTCACTCATTTGGTTCATTTTATCAACAGCGCAAAATTTCAGAATAAACTGGCTTTTATAAATTTAGTACAAACAACTTTCTCTCGAGAGTAGAACAAAAATACCGGCCATTTTAACACTTTCACCTTTGAATCTGTGTTGATATATGTTGATAATTCGCGCTTAGAACATTTTACGAATTAAGCGCGTGATAAAAACTGTTTTATTATTTTTTTATTATTCAAACGGAAACTGTAACAAACAGGTGGCCTTGGAACAAGTCTTCTTTATCCCCTGGTCCGTTATCTACATTGTCAGTTCGTCTTGCAGCTAGTGTTAGAATTAGGCCTTAGGGTTAGGATTGGGGTTAAGATTAGTTTACAAAAGAGTCTTTTTTATTTTCTCCAGAGAGGGATAAACAGTACTGACTCCGAGCGGCCACTTTTTGTCCCGTTTCCGTTTGAGCTGTGACACATATCGGTAAATGATTCCTAAATTGTGATAGATTTCTTCTCTCCAAACAACTGGTTGACAGAGTACAACACTCCCTGACAGGTAAAGCAATCCGAGTTCATATCACTCATTTTCAAGCCATGTTTCAGCTAAGTGTGACCAGACATTTTAGAAATCATCAACACATATACAATTTATTATCATCACAGATGGATTCTGTTATCACCATTTAGTATAAATGGAGAGTAGTATTCATTAAATAACAAAGAAAACAACCAGAATGTTAAGCAAAAATTTTCTACCAGACCCTTTCGCAGCTTTTTGACCGGGTGTATATATTAGACTGAAGTTTCATAAATTATTCATTTTCAGTCACCATGATTGGTTGATATTTACTTGTAGTCTCCAGTCAGATAAGTAAGAATTATCTAGCTCTTGATCTTACCGGATTCAGCGACATTTCATCGATGTGGGAGCATACATAGAAACTTTAGTGTAAAACAAAAACCATTTGACAAGTTAGTAACACGGAAATCGCACTTGTCTCTGGGCAACTGACCTTCAAACAAGGTAAAATAGCTATTAGTTTATGAGAATACGAATTGTTTTGCGCTTTACTTTTCTGCACTATTTGATTCAAGAGCTACACGCAAACTTAAAAAAGAACGTATTATTTAAAGTTTTTACTGAAGCTCAATTGGGACAACTTCAGCTTAAATTGTCCTTGAAGTTCTTCTCTTCTGAAACTAAAAAAACTGTGAAATACGGAGCCTTATTTGTGTTTTTGTAAAAAATGTTGTTTCTTGATAGACTCGTTGATAGATTAGTTGGAACCTATTATGAAAAGATTGTGTTGTGTGCAGTTCAGTAATGTACATGGCGAGCTTAAGAATTAGCGAAAATTTTCGCTCCTTCACTTTAAAGCACAGATGGACTTCTTGTTTCATATCCTCACCTCAGATCTAGACTGCTCTTAGTTTTCAGGCAATTTAAGCCTCACTGTTCGTACAGTTATTCAACACCTCCTACACAAAAAATCTTACATGTAAATCAATTACGTGATGTGATTATAAAACTTATAAAGATCAACTGATCGTACTGACACTAACTAAAACTCCTCACATTTAATGTAGTTGTGGCCGGATCACGGCAACACGAAAACTCACACCTCGATCGGAGAATCGCGTCGGTGGAACTATCTTTGAAAAAAAAAACCCCAAAAACAAGAGATAGATTTATGAAACCTGTTTCAATCCAACGGTGAATAATTACAGTCTGTTATTTAACAATCGTTTCAGCTGTTCTATCAATCGGTTTTTTGACCTTTCAGTTACATTATTTACATCTTCGGATAAAACAGAAAAGTCTAAATTGCCTTTGAAGTTGACTTATGAGACTGTTAGTACCTTGTGTCGGGCGAAGAAGGCACTATAGAGTATAGTACTTTTATAGATATCGACTGATATGGATCCTGAACTCAGCGGTGCTGACCGGCCTAACGGACCACGTATAATTTAGTCTTAAGTTTACTTTGTAGTTATGTATACTATTTAACACACTCGTCAAAGGTTCTCAAGGTTGAGTTTTGACTTTACAGTCACTATTTTGTAACTGGAGCCGTAAATTGACAGTGACAAAACGCGTTGAACTGATTCGGAGGTTTTGTAATGTTCGGCAAAGTTTTGACAAAAAGCTTTATACGATGTTTTAGGTTCGCTTTTTCTTTACAGATAGAGTTATTGATAAATTCATTGGTCCTTAGAATGTTTACGGCATGCGGTATGCATTGGGTGTAAACCAATGATTTCTCAGTTTTAATAGCTCTCGTTACCAGTAGTTTACTAATTTGATTTTTCAGAAGGTATATTGTAAGTGTTTGTCTATGTCGTTTTGAAAATTCAAGATCGTTGAGAGAGACAAAATGCATTGAAGTGATCCGGAGAATTCGTCAGTTAAACTTCCGCCAGATTCCCACACTTTAAAAATGAAAAAACACAATTTAGTTTTGCATTAAACGCGTGGATATTTTGACAAATCTCGAAATGACTAATATGTGAAACTTTGTGAGTTTGTCTGATCAGAATCATGGACTCATGGAACCTTACTGTAAACTAATATAATTGATATCTGCGAGCTCTATTGTTAGCTGTTGAAGAAACGTCCATATAGCGCTAGAGGCAAAATTACATGACATTTGTTTTTCACAAATCAGGAACTGCAAATTCAAATAAAAATCTAAGCCACGTCATTGGACCAATTGGCCAACTTCGCAGTGTGTGGCGGTTAGTTTTGTGGCAAGCCACGAGTTTAACGTGACTCATTCCTATTTCTCGATGAGTTGTTTGCTCTATTATTCAAGTGTCAGATATTGCTAGCGGACTGAAGGAAGTTTGTCGGTACTAGAGGCAATACCGACCGCCACTCCCTTCTTCCATATTAACCATCGCGTGTATGTTTTTCCTTGTGTCACTGACGCATGGCTGCCACAACAGAGTCGTTTTTAGTTCCGTTCAGCTCATTTCAGTCATTTTCAGCTTCCTAGAAAAAGGCATCGAGGGTAGTGGAGGAACTAGAAAAATAGTTAACACGATTGGTCAAGGGAAAACATTCATGTTTTCACAATTATTTTGTTAATGGGAATGTGTGGAAAAACGTAAATCAATTTGAAGATGAACATAAAGGGCAACTTGCACGAAAACTGGTCAACACCCCCCTCCCCTCACAAACCACAACACCTAACCGTCCCTGCTGCATTCAAACTGAGCACTGAGCTACACGCTTTTTTAATAGGAACCAGTAACTTCGGCTGAGGCTTGGGTGTTCTTAAATTTCTGGCGATTTCAGCCTCAAACTCTTCTTAAATTGTTCTTATTTCCTGGTATATTCCAAACAGTGGACTAGTCGTTCGGAACAATAAAAAGGCGCTAAGAAATATGTGTTTGCTATTGTTTCATCCAACGGTATGCCGAAAAAGCCTGATGTCGGTACAGAGTCTGCGAACATCACTAGCTTGCTTACCACTCTTCCAGCACCCGATGACCCAGCTATTCTATAAGTCAGTTTGTGTACATGTACATCTCAATCTGTGTACACGGATTAAATAAATTTCTTAAACTTGACTTACCAAGACTTCAGCCTGGTGATTATTCTTAGCTTGTTCTTAATTTTTGGCCACTGAGGTCTTAGTCTGGGCCGGTTCTTATAAAGTTTGTTCTTATAGAAAAAAAGGGTGTAGTGCGGCTTAGATGAAAAAACCATTGTTGCTTCATTGTAAGCAAATTTACAAAAACTAGCAAATCGAGCCCGAACAGACTGTTCCTTCTACTAATAGCCGACACTGTCAGTTTTGTTTTACTTGCTCAGTTATCTTTGACAGTGTCTTCTGTCTGTCTGTCTGTCTCTTAAGTGTTTGCCAATCTATTGCGTCAGTTCAGCCCACTTGCAAGTCATCGCCAAATACACATTTTTAAAATAAACAGAATTTCACATACTTCCTTTGTGTTGATTGGAAGTAAGTTGGCGTAATTTTAAAGTCACTCAGCTTGTGTTTGACTTGCAAATATTGACAATATCGTGGCGACTCAAAAGATGTAAAAGGCAATATCACGTTCGTTGTAATCAACAATGGCAAGCGATATCATATCAGACTGATCAAGTGGTCGCGAAACTGTCTTTCCTGCCCGGCATCCTGTTCCATTGTCATGGCTGTGACGTCTACTCAGATTTTGTCTGTGTGAAATCACACCTAATAATCGATTCTAATAAACTCTAAGATTCCCACTCAATAAACTAAATCAAAGCGACAATTACAGACACCTGTCAACTGTACTGAAATGTTGACACGGTATGCTTTTAGTGTATAGCAAGAACAGCCTACTCTCGCTGTCAAAAAATATTCTTGTGATTGGTGTTGAAGCGATTGAAAAGAACCGGGCCGCTTTTGATTTGCATATTATAATGGTATCTCACAAGTCCCTTTTGAAAAAATCATCACAAGAACTGAACTTAACACTAACCCAAAACTTGCATCCTAACTTTTATCCGCACAAAACTCAACAGCTTTGACTTGTTCACTACTTTATCAAGCGCCTTGGTCATAACATGTTTTATCACTGGTTGTGTCACTGGTTGTATCACTGGTTGTGTCACTGGTTGTGTCACTGGTTGTGCCACTAGTTGTGTCGACAGTTGTGTTACTGGTTGTGTCACTGGCTGTGTCACTGGTTGTGTAACTGGTTGTGTCACGGGTTGTGTCACTAGTTGTGTCAACAGTTGTGTTACTGGTTGTGTCACTGGCTGTGTCACTGGTTGTGTAACTGGTTGTGTCACTGGTTGTGTCACTAGTTGTGTCAACAGTTGTGTTACTGGTTGTGTCACTGGCTGTGTCACTGGTTGTGTCACTGGTTGTGTGACTAGTTGTGTCACTGGTTGTGTCACTGGCTGTGTCACTGGTTGTGTCACTGGTTGTGTAACTGGTTGTGTCACTGGTTGCGTCACTGGTTATGTTACGGGTTGTGTCACTGGTTGTGTCACTGGTTCAGTGTTACTTTTCACGGGATCTACTCAGTTTCAGTGAAACTGTCACAATTCGTTTGACGGTTTTTTGATTACATCACTTTTCATTGTACTCAATATAACTATTTCCTTTGTTACTTCAACGTACTGTTTCTCGGTTACTCTCGGTTGTCATTCAGTTGTTACTTGCACTTTTTGCTATTACTGTTGGTTTCTGTCACTAGTCAGTTCTAGCATGTTGATGTGTTACTGTCACCATCAGATCCTTCATTTCAAGCGTTACTGTAAGACGATCAAATATTATTGCACTGTAATTATGAGGTCGTAAATACTGTTTTCTATGCTATGAATAACTGTATAATCATCCGAGGCCTTAAATATACAGTCTGTTAGGCCGAAGGCCGAGTAGAATTATTAAAGACATTCACTTAGTTGCGTTGAATTGCCGTATCAAGAAATATCAGTTTCTAGGCTGGCTTTTCTTCTTTTTCTTCTTTGCTTTATTCTATCAGCAGAAAATAAATGCATGATGCAGCATTTGCGATTGCCATTATATAAAATAAAACAATAACACACTTTTATAAATACTACCCGCTAATTATTAATTAATATATAATACCATCAGTGTTTATAGTTTTGACTGCGTCAGTTACAGAAACTTTAAAACAGTATTTGTCGGTGTGCACTCCTTTTTTATAAGAACGTCTGACTTTTTTGTTGAAACTGAATGTGAGGATTTCAGCCTCAAATGTTCTTGAAATGTTTTTAAACATAATTCTTGATATTGGGTGTACATTTGTTAATTTCCATCTGCACCGCAAACCAACCAGAAGCACACGTGCAAGTAAGTTACCCGGTCGGCAAGATAGAAAGAAAAGGAAATAGTAAACAGATCGAAAAGGACTCAAATGCAAAGTTCTACATGCTCAACACTACAGTAGACTACTTCCATGCGCTTGTCCAGTATCCAAAATAAAAAATCTTCGGATTTTTCCAGCACCGAGTTTGTTCTTAGTACAACATCGGTAAAATGTTCTTAAACTTGTGGTTCAGGTCTTATAAAAAAAGGGTCAGTACGTTATCCGATACAAAACTGAGAACTAAGCAGCACATGCATACATTTGTCGGAAAAATATACGCATTAATTACTGACTGTTTCAGGTTTCTGCAAACAATACCTATTCCAAGTTTATAATGAAACAGTAGTCAAAATTCTTGGCGCGTTGAAGAGACATGCTATACCCCGATAAAAGGTTTTGGGCGGCTGGGTAGTATCATAAGTTGCCGCCTATCCGGGGCGAAGCTGGCCTGAACCAGCTGGCTGGACTGAAAAACCCATCTAAATATTTATCATCAATCTGGAAAACACTCTTCCTCTTATTGAGAACCAGTAAATTTTGGTTGAGCCTGGGGTTGTTTTTATTTTTTTTTCAATACACTTGCTTAAAATTTTAGCCAAATCTCAGCCTCAATGTTCTTATTAAGTGGGATCTTAATAAACTGAAAAGAGTGTACCTGGTTTCTCAGTTTTGATAGTTAATGACAGCTAAGACTGCCGTCGGATCAAAACCCAATCAGTTTTCTTAAGCGCGCACTTTCATTTTCAGTTAGCTTACCATTCATCCCGTCTATAAACCGCGCGCTCCCACAACTTTTTCCGAGTCTCTTCGTCAACAAAATCTTTCTTTCGTGTGCTTCCTGGTCATGGATTCTTGCACGTATCAGCTACATCATACTACCGCATACCGGCGACCGTGTGTTGTTCATCGAATGTTTAAAAGATGGTACTTTATCAAACCACTTGGTTTCCTAGTACTTCTACTTTTTTACATTTTCTTCAAGAAAAATGCACGCACGTTAGACAATTTTCACCATCGTCTCATCTTTATATTGTTGTATTATTGCTCGCTACTGTGATTGGATTATAAATCAGTGATTTCAAAAGCATCTTCACCTCATTTTCAATCCGACATGCCATCCTTACGCCTGGCACTTCCGATCGACATTACCAAAATTGTAAAAAATGAGTGTTTGATGATCCCTGGTGCGCTTTCAAGTACATGCATGTCGCGCCACCAACGTATTTACTTAATATGTACAGTACACCCAGCTCTGAGGGGTCACCCAACTCAACTCCGGTTTCATATGTCTATTTCAGGACATTTCGCTTCGCTTCGGGTCACCATGACAAGCCGCCCAGATCAGGTTTTGTCTGTCATAAACTAACAAAGGTCAAGTGAACAGGCGACTCACAATGAAATCATGAGAAAAATATTGAGAGGGTAGTGTGCGGTAAAACAATGCCGTTTTATAATTGAGATCGTTTTGAAAGTTATGAAAGGGTTCTAAAAGTGAGCCGAGGAAACTCAGTGCTGGCGAAGTGCCGGAGATATAATGCGGGCATTTAAAAACACACAGACTGACGTTCACTGAGCCGGTCGAGATTCCAACTCGAAACCATTCTTCGCCGTGTGGGAGTGACGTATGTTTACGTCCGTTTCCGCTCCACACCCTAACCTTTTAATCACAAGTGTCAAATTTTGACATGTCCTAATTCATTGAAACACTGAAACGGGTTCCATTCATTTCGCAGGGACAATTACTCAAACCGATTACATCAAGAACGAGTTTGAAATAGAATTCTGCGCCAAGAGCAACCGATATTTTGAAGTCGTGAAGACTTAGACATTGTGGCTCCTTAGAAGCCGAATCTTGGGTCACGGTCATTCACGATTGCAAACGCTGTGACAAGTTGCACAACAAGATCAGGAGTGCGAATGGAGTGCCATCGACGGCTTTCTCTAGCTTTAGCCGTTGCCTTGTGCTTCAAATTTCTACATCTGACCTCGGGTAAGTAAGTACGGACGAAATGTAGAACATTTATGAGTATTGTTCAAAACTAAAGTAACCGAGCATTGCGTTTAGACTCACTCTGTTGGTCTGTGAACTCATTTCTCTCTTCCGCGTTTTATCGCTTGTTTGTATAGTTCGTAAGCTGAAGTAGTTTTGCCTGGACCAGTGGAGACTCGTGCGGTGCAATACATTCCACTACACGTACTCAAGAAGGCATTTGGGCTTTGAGCAATAAACTGCCAGCTGGTTAGCAAACCAGAAATCAACGAACTTTATCAGTATCACTTAAAGTTAATAGGTTGTTTCATTTTAGTTTTACTGTTTCATAATTTGGTGGAAATTTCTTTTTTTAGCCAAGTTGGTTTTTACTTTCTGTTTCGGAGGAAACACAAGTTAAACGAATTGCGTGTCTTTTCCCTAAGGTTTCTCCTATCTAACCCCAGTTGAGATTTGATTCATTTGCTACGCTCTGTACGACAACAGCTTATATTTGCATGATATCGGGCGATAGTAAAGAGCAACGGACTGCTGTTAAAGTATTTGTAGCTCACAAAAGGAACTTATTGTATTTAGTGAACTGTCGTAACTGATTTCTCAGTGTTTAGAATTGTACAGCGAGTTTCTTTATCTTTTATTGAGCACGTTTCCTTTCCAATTACTGTAATTTTGTTTTAGTTTGCGTTGGGGACCCTCGTGCTATGAGCTGACACAATTCCCTGAAGGGAAATATTAAGAAATGAAAGAAAAAACGCCATATGGCCTATCGTCGGCATCAGGATTTGTTTGCTAATTAGAACAACAATAACCAGATAGTTTGCTGACGAACGCGCAGTCATATCAATCAATTTTCTCAAGGAATCGTGCTCGCTTCTAACATTCTTTTAGGGGATCATAGCAGATCAAAGTTGTTGATAGCATTCAGCGACTTTCAGTTTCACTCTCTCGATGTGACTGAGTAAGTTAATCTCTTTTAATACAAAACAATGCACGTGGTTAATTTCACGTTTCGTTGACCTCTTGAATAAGATCCGTAACGCATCAGCTAGAACATTCTATCACGATCAGTTCCGGTGACTCGTTGCCAATTGTTTCCAAAACGGGAATTAAAAAAATGAAAGAAACAAGCGACAATTTAGTTCCAATGTATGTGCCGAGCTCTTTAATAGTAAATCCATTTGCAGATTTAAACATGCTGAGATAAACCTAACGTAATATACCGGAAGTATATTACAAAAGGCTGTTGTAATGACTTTGTAAGGTTGTAAAGCAAGTTCAGTTTTTCGCTTTCTCTTACTATTAAAAAGTTGTTTATTTGATGCAAAAACACCATTTTAAGGTGATTTGGTAAGATATGATTTTGCAGTATCTAAACAAAGAGCAAAAACTTGAGAGCCATGAGCAAAAAGATTATACGTACTTTTCATTTTATTTTATGAAAAAAACACTTAATTCGATGCGGCGTTTAATACTCATAATGAAATTTAGAAATGTACACATTCATAGAAAACACTCTTTTGATCTTGGTGTTGCTTCAAATTCTTTACCGTGTACGACCAGATATATTTATTCTTGCTGTTAGAAAAATCATTAAATATAAATTGACTAAAAAGATAAAACGCTGAATACAAACAACGCAAACCAACACAGATCTATGACAGGATATCACAATCAATTCTCGTTTTATAATGCAAATTTGTGTTCATTGTAATACAAGTATTTTACAACTCTATTTCTGGTCGTTATTGTTATGCTAAAATGCTATAAAACTCAGGAAAGAATAAAGTGTTTTAAAATGCTAACGTTTCAATCAAGAAAAGCTTTAAAACCTTTACCGCTGTTTACTTATTTTGTGTTTTTGTTATTGAAACAACGGTAAAGATGAAAAAGTTGGGTTTCAAAAAGATTTTTTAAAACACTATTACACCCCACTCTCTGACTTACACGTTTATGTTGTGCATCAACGCAGCCATAATTCCCGAATTCACAGTCCAAGGGCAAGGTGTTAAAAAGTTCTTTTAGAATGCAAATTTGCGTATACATACGTATATAAGTTAAAACAAAAAAAATATCTCTAAATTTATATAAAAAGAATAAGGCAATTCCAATATAAAGGTTAAGATCTGTCCAAAACAACTTTAGAAAAGAATGTGTACTATCATTGTTTTAGCGAGTTTGACAAGAACTTACACAAGAAAAAGTTTTAATTGTAAAATAAATAAACGATAACTTTTGATGTCTCACGTCTTCCGGGTTTATTTCGTACTTCGTTATGTTCGTTTCTTTTTTGTTTTGTCATCTTTTTGAATATATTAAATTTGTATTTGAAAATAGTGACTTACTTTTGTTGGGAGATACTGACATAAATAATTATGTGCTATCAAGTCAGCTATTTAATGATGGTTGTGATACCTAAGATGAAAATCGTAATTACTGGCGATGAGCGTCGCTATGTTGTTTTTATATCTAATACAAATTGCTGAAGTCCTTTCCTTAAGGATCACTGAGCAGCAAGGGAAGATCCTAATATGTCATGGCAGTTTAGCTTAGATAATATAAATGTAGGTATGCATATGTACTTTTTGAATTGATAATAATGACAAGAAGGTCGTTGCATGTTTCCATGAATCCTATGATCGAGTCAATGAATGATTTGCCAAATTTTTAATGTTCTTTTGGTTCGGTTCATTTTTATGAACAGTGTTACAAACATTAAACGACAATTACCCTAACTCTAATCCCAGCTCAAACTCTAAATCTTACCATGCAATGCCTCAGTAGTCCTCTTTTAAACTGTGGTTCCAAGCGCAAACTCGAATCTAAAACCCTAGCTTGCCTTAAACCATAAAATTAATATTGCAATCCTAATCGGACAACCTTAACGCTTTCTTTAATCGATTCTTCAATGCCTTTGACTCAAAAAACAATTTAGTCCTCTTGCAGGTACGCTCAGTTGTGTAGCTCTTTCACTTCTAAACAATATTGATTTCATTCCTTGCAGCTTCGCCAAATCTTCTCTATCCTAGGAGACAGTGGGAGATTGCATATTTGGACTCTTCGGTGGATTTGGATTGTCGTCTTACAGATCCCACAGTTGATATTACGTTACGTCATTCCGATTCTCGAGGAAACGGTGCTTATGTTGAACGAGTTCCCGATGAAAACAAAGTGACAAAAGCTGGACAGATTTTTACGATAAATAATCTTCTAAATTCAGACGGTGGATCATATGAATGCCAATTTGTTTCACAGGGGAGAACTACTGGAATCAAAATTCAGTCAGTTCATGTTATTCCAATCAAACCAGGTATTTAATCACAACGAACTTATTTGCCTCAATAAATAAAAGTCAACCAGAGCAATTTCTTTGCGAGGTAAAACCAGTCTTTGTTCTTAAAACATTAAAAAAAACCGATTTTGTCGTTTATAATGTATTTTGCTATGGTATGATATACATTAGAACGTTTTAAAGACACAAAATTCATTTTTTAAAACTATCTGTACCAAATGGTGAAGACTTTTTTTTTCAAATTGTCTGCTTACTTTCTATCCTCTGTCCCTCCCTTTCCATCCTTTTACCTCCTTTCTTTCTTCCTCTTCTGACACACGTCCTTTTCTCCCTTCCGTTTTTGGTCCCAGAGAGCCTTTCTCCCTTGAATCAAAGCACTTGTTTTGGGCAGCTCTACTACCATAGCTACCACAGGGATACCCAGTCACCTAGTGCCATATCAAAAACAGATCAACAACAAATTATGCTATACATGCCATACCATTCATACCTTTCCATAACGTATCAAACGTAATCTAAATCTTGCTATTAACATACAACTCCATACTACATATATATCACTATAAAACACCATACCACATTATACTCTACCATCTCATACCATACCATCTCATACCATACCATAGCACAACACACCACATCATAAAACAAAACACCGCATAATAACATACCAAATAAGACTGCACCACACCTAGTACACCACACCATACCATACCACACCACATCATATCACGTTGTACGACAGTATATCATACCGTAGTACATCGATCGTCACTGAACACAAATGACGGTTTTCGTTCTTCTTTCCTTTCATTTCCGGTCTGTCTCTCTCCAAACCAAAACAACTAACCATTTTAAAGAGCTACTATAATGATATATTACACGCCCAAGAAGCGTATTGGAGCAGTATGAAAATCAATAGTTAAAGTAGCTATAGAAGAAAACAACAGTTTAAGCAATTGAAAGAATACCTATCCAGTAAATTCACAACGATTTAAGTATAAAATCTTGTTATAAGTATATCAGTTCTCAAACAAAAAGTAATGAATTTCTAACTGTATTCCTTGATAATGCAATGACAAAGTCTCGGCAGCACTTCACTGTCATTGGTAACCTCTGTCATAATTCAAAGTACTATAAAAAAACAAGCTAATATTGCATTTAATCATTAGCGATGGTTCCCAGCAGAAGCATAACTCCCCAGCGAAGTCTAGTCGTTCATGCTGGAGAGCGGGCAGACTTTTCGTGTCGAGCTTCTGGTCCAGACATTCTGAGTGTGAAGTGGTTCAAGGAAAAGAAAGAATTACCGTCAGCGTGGCAAACAAAAACATCCAGTAAAGACGTCTTCATCAATAATTTGCTGATCAGGAAAACGAACAGGTCGGACAGTGGAGGATACGAGTGTCGGGTCAACAACAACAAAAGGTCTCAGGATTATTGGCCAGCACGTGTCGTGCTGCTTGTTGGTGAGTTGCTTATCGCTTGAATAACAGTAACACTAGTTTACATTAACAATAACAATAATAACATGTGTAAGTATATCAAATCAACAATAGCAGTTTAGAAAATAGATTGGGACACTACATTAAGAATTACATTATACATATCTTAGTATCCAGTTTTTAACACGCTTTGTTTAAACTGGTTTTACATTAAAGGTTAATGGACTTTTGTTATTGCAAAATGAGCCATAATATAACATAGAACTCGTGGAAGGTCTAATCCTCGCGAATTAAAATAATTGCTCACTGGCATAAAAATATAAAGATAACAAAGTGATAAGGCAGTTTATATGGCCTGCATCTGCTTCATAGCCAGAAAAATAAGAAACGTGTACTTCCTTTTTTATACTTTAAAGTTTTGAATTGAGGGCTTTTTATTCTGAAGTAAAAACAGTCCGTTTACCAGCTGTTACCTTACTTAGACGAACGCACTCACTAAAAAATTAATTTCTTTACTGTGGTATAGTAGAGATGTGTTAATATCGCAATTTTTCACGTTTTTTAGATTTTGATTTTGTCAAAAAGAGTCCGTCAGTTATCGCCAAGGTGGTGGGCGATAGTATGACACTGGACTGTTCAGTCTCCATTCCAAACGTTATCGTCACTCTCTGGATGGAAAAGATGCACACTCCTCTTCATCAAGTTAAACCGGATGGAAAGAAAGTGACGCAAACTGGTCAAAATTTCACTGTTAGTCAACTTACATTGAACGATGCAGGATTGTACAAATGTATAGCAATAAGCAGCGTGGGACGATCAATCGAAAAGTCAATCAGGTTTATTCCATCGTCAGGTATGCACAGAACCTCGAACCTCGTAAATTGCCAGTTTTCGAGATTATTCATTTCTTTCGCAGCGTCAATGATATAACCTAGTCCTAGCTTATTGAAAATGAGAGAGAGAGAGAGAG
>JAOBRG010338582.1:0-14779 GCA_027574985.1 Umimayanthus nakama | reverse complement strand
GCAGGCAAAGTTAGTGCGCACCCCCTCCCCCTCCTCCTCAAATGAGAATCATTAGTGTTGCTTCTATTACATTGCTGGGCGCCTTGAACACGTGACAGTAATGCTTTTCAGTCTTGGAGTCCTTGGCGATATACGCGAACACCTGTTTCTCTTCCGGATCTTGAGTGATGTACGAGATGTTCTTGACGTCATGAAAACTGACCAGAATCTGCAAGAGACAACAAAATTTGGGCAAAGATTTTCCAAGAGTATTTCTGAATGAACTAAACCCATAAAAAGAAATTAATATGGAAATAGAAACCCGATCCTACTTTTGTTATTGTACTGATAAGGGCCATTTTCCTGACAACATCAGCTATCACAAGTTTATCATCTCTTTAAAATATCCCAAGCAATTTCATTATCATCGTCACTTGAGGAGCAGGCAAAGTTAGTGCGCGGCTTTCGGAGCTGGTGGTTCCCGGTTCGATCCTCGGTGACTTCAACGTCTGCTTTGACTTTCTTCTGATCTGTGTAGCTTGAGCTTTCAATACCCGTAAAACGGAGCACTGACAAAAGGGGAAGGGGGGGAGGTAAAATACGCACCGAGGGCCACAAGTTTATTAGTTATTAACTGTCACGTACTACCCTAGTTAAATAAGGTTGCTTTACCTTTTTTTAATTATGCTACTGACATTCTCATTTTAATCATAACTTCCACCATTGCTACCACTCTGCCGTCATCATTACAATTAATATCAAGTAAAATATTACGACTGCATTTCTACCTTCATAGTCACTTGCAACCAACAACATCACTACCACTATAGTTATCAATACAATCACCATTACCTTGATCACGATCTACCTCAACAACTTCGTCATCACCACCACTACCACAATCGCAATCACACCAATATACCAGCAAAATCATTACTATCATCGTCACCATCTTCACATTTAAGGACTCGCTATGCAGTCAACTCAACTCATCCCTATCAATTCACACGCATGCCCCAACTCACCTGCGATCGAGCATCGATGAACTTCACACCACCAGCCGACACAGATAACTGGACAGACGGGACCTTTTGTAGCTTAGCAGTTGATGCCTGAGGGAATCAAGACAAGAGGAAACTAGATTATTGCTGTTCACCAGACGTGCGTTTGCTATGTCATTTATTATCTTCTTTCTTCCTCAGTCGCTTTCAGGCAGTGGAGTGCGACCCTCCCGTGAATGGAAATCACCAGACATGATGGCCTTAGGCCCGGCGCACACGGGAGGAAACAGGTGAGCAGAGAAAGTCTCGCGAAGTCGTTAGCTCAGCTGTTTCCTCCCGTGTGCGCGTAAATTTTGGTGAGATTTTTGCCTCGCGAGGTCGTGTGACAAACATCTAACATGTTTGATAATTTTTGCCTCACCAAAATTTTAGCGCACACGGCAGGAAACAGCTGAGCTAACGGCCTCGCGAGACTTTTCGCTCAGCTGTTTCCTCTTGTGTGCGCCGGGCTAAACCGTTTCCACCTCACAGTATAGGCCTGGTAACGAATCAATATCCGCCATTTTAGGGGGTCGCTAAAAGGCGTGAAATAAACTTCGTTCAGAGAAAGTTCCAATTCATGGTTCCATTAGTTTACATTTTAACTATCGTCGGTCATAGCGTTACTGGCATTGTTTGCCAATTTTTATGTGGCATATCATCCGTCTCGTTTCGTCGAGTGGATGAAAACAATAACAATCCACGCTTAAATGAACAGTGTTCTTTAATTTAGCGAAGATTACTTTCAGCTGGAATCAATGTCCAGGGAAATAGAACTCATTAGAACTTTGTGGTATCATTTATTTAGCCACAATATGGTCCACAGCGTTCAGTACGCATCTGTTTTTTTATTTTTATCAAAATGGTTGATAATTAAAAGCTACGAAGCATTAGTATGGGCTTCTCCCAGGCTTTATGGTTTAATATTTTAAAAGAGTTTATCATTATTACTATTATTAACTTATTATTATTATCATCATCATCATCATTATTATTATAGCTATTATTATGATTACTATTATTATTATTTTTATTATTATTATTATTATTATTATTATTATCATTATTATTATTATTACCGCCTATTGTCTGCCTGCCTCACGCGCTTTACAGTATGAATCAAACGGAAGTTCAAACTTCTTTATTAATCTTTCTGCACCGATTTATACCTTGCAGGGTAGCCACTCTTAACTGGATGTGAAACTCAAAGACTTCGGGCAAATTCAAGGGCCTTTGTGTACCAAAAAAATCTTTACAATCTGTATATTAATTCAGCATTGAGCTTTACCGTATCCTGTTTTGACAATCAACTCATTTTGATTACTTCTGCGTTAAAGAAGAAACATTTTGCCCATTCCCGGATTTTCAAGGACTACAATCCAATATCAAGGACTTTCCAGGGCCTGGAATTTTCTTTTGCCATTTTCAGGACTTTTCGGGTTTTCAAGGACCGTGGCAGCCCTGATCTTGTTGCCTCTTTCTACAAACAAAATGAAAACTGAAAGGCGATAAACAAAGATATGCCAAGTTATTCAAAAAGTCTGCTTTTGAGTTATCTATTTTCGAGCGTTTGTCGCAAAAAACATACTGCAAAATATCAGCTTCAAGTAACTTTATCTTACCCTCATCTTCTGACACGCCGCCACAGTCGATTCAACTCCTGTGATGGTTTTCACCAAGTGAGAGCCCAAGTACTGTATAACACAAACTCTGGATCAGTCAGAGGTTCTTGTAGCAGTCGGGTATTGAAACAAACTCAGTCCTTTCTTATTGTTTACAACTGCAGTTGTCAACAGAACGTATGCGCAAATATCACCAAAAATACATACAAAAAATATCATTATAGACCAACTGTCAAAACACAAACTCTGGATCAGTCACAGAGGTTCTTGTAGCCGTCCGATATTCAAATAAAACTCAGTCTTTTTCTCACTGTTTACAACTTTAACAGCAATATTCAGAATTAATAATGTTTGTAAAAAAATGGCGTAGCTATACGCGTTTAAAGGACTTTCCAGGGCCTGACACTTTCTTTTGCCAATTCCAGGGCTTTCCAGTATTTTCAAGGACCGTGGCAGTCCTATTAATACTGTCACGCCTTTCATAACCCGTGACAAGGGTATTACTGTCACACCATACTCGTTGCCCGTGACAACGGAAATACGGCCATAGAAGGGCCTGAACATAGAAGGGTAATACTTGTCCTCACCGAGATTGTGTAGTTCACGCTCCCCTTCAACAAAACAGCTGGGTCGTGTCTCCATTTTCCTTTCTTCGGCTTTTTATCACGACTGGAACTTTTTACACTCACACTCTGGCGATCAAATGTATAAATGTTTGTATGAAGAATCAATGTTTTACGGAGAAAAGGCCAAAACCAGTGTTGATACTATCGCTTTGGAAGAGGGAGCACTAGCAGTAGAAAAGCGGCAAGGGGAGTAACCTTAGCAAAATAGTTTGGGCAAAATAATGGGTGCTTTTACACTGGGTAGCTCAGCAAAACTCAAGCCGATTTAAGTTTTGCTCAGCAAAAATCCAGTTAAACACTCCAAAAAAGGTGTTGTATGTTACTTTGCTTGGCAAATTTGTAATTATCGCTATTATGTGGTGCAGGTGGAGCATGAAACTACAGTAACAAAGCGCATTTGCATCGGAAACTTCAAACGATGCTAAGCAAGTTTCAAGCCAAGAAAAACCAGCCTTGAAAACGACTTAAGGACCCAAAAACAAAGAAACTTATTAGAGACATAGCAATCTTCTTTTGTGCGCTAGTCAAACTCGTTTGAATGGTATCATGCACGCATTGCAGGCAAACATTTCTCAAGTCACTGCCGTGAATTCTTAATGCGATCTTTCACAAGGAAGGCAAGAACATCCAACGTCAATTTAAAACCAATTATCGTCCTGTTCCGGGCGTGCACCAAGGCTTTATTAACAACCATACTTTTTAACTTAGAAGTTTCAAAAATGTTAGTCAGCTTTCCATAGCAAATTTGACCCGCAAGTGTGAAGCTTGTCGAACTCGGAATGTTGATAAAATTTGGAACTTTTAACAAACATCACTGAATTTTATTTGGTTCGTGTCGGATTCCAGGCAGCACATGCATGTTTAGTTTAGTTTAGTTTATTCAATTCGTCACTTAATTACAAACAAAAAGTTAACATCAAAATAAATTGGGTGTGACAGGGGTAAGGAACAGGACTTGCGTCCCAATGGAGACCTAGCCCCTATATTTAAATATTTATGTGGTTTCACAACAAAGTCAGCGCCAAAAGTTCCCTTTGCTCCTTGTTGCGATCAAACGTAAATGGTCTGAACTTAACAAGTTGTCCCCACATAAGTAATAATTGCACGTTCAATCCACTCTCAGTTGATTAGAAGCTATTGACGGTTACTCAGGTGAAACGACTAAGAAAAAAATCAGTAAGGCTCTACTCTGAGAACGAAGTATTCCATTGGCCATTGAACAATAACATTAACAATAACTGAAACTTTTTAACAAAACACTATTGTACGTTCTTTACGGATGGTCAGTTTAAGAACAAATGTTTTGGTTATTTGTATTATGTTTTTATCCAATGGGATCTTTCGTTCTCAGAGTAGAGGACGACTCAAAAAAATCCTAGCTAAGCTCAAACTTAGCTCAACAAAGCTCAAGCTCTAGTGTAAAAACACCCAATATTTGTAGAAACAAAACACCAAAATTACCTACAAAAGGTTAACTTCTCGAGAGTCAATTTCTGACGTTTGAGACCAATGTGTTTATCTTTCCAACATCTTCCACATATTTTCCCTCCCCCTCCCCCCATACTCATACAGTAAACTGATTCTCCCCCACCCCCTCACTTAAGCTTCACTCACCTCTCCCGTCATCATTTTTTCAGCCTTGTCCATCATATCTGTTGCATCTCCGGAAGGTTGTAAAACCGGTTTGTCTTGTTTTGCCTCATCCGGGCAGTAGACCCTCAACTCTGCTAGTTTAGCTTCAAGGTCGACGTTTCCCTCAGAAGCTGCCGGCTTTGACAACAAAACGACATGACATGTCAAACGAACTCAAGTTTGCATTCGACACATAAGCCAAAAGTGTGTGACTGAATAAAAGACGGGCAGATATACCTAAATTAAACAGGGTAGCCCATGGAAAGATATAGTAAGGTGTTTACAAGCTGATATCAAAAGCCGAGACCACTTCTAATATACCAAAAACTAATAACTAAGAACTCGTACAAGTACTAACATAAACACAGTCCATATCGAGGAGGCAAAAATCCTAACAGTGGAACCAAAATGGTTTGATAAAGGGGTAAAAGAGGCTATTTACATACCAGCACTTCGACCGTCACTGAATCGCGATGGGGGAAGGTAAATCAACATGATAACGAGGCAAGTCAACAAATAGGCCCCAGGTCCCCGGACAGCGCCACAGTCGGGGTGAACAGGGTCACAAGAGTGATTGAAAGCTTCCCAAACATTTGTAAAAATATTCTGGAAAAGTTTAACCAACTTGATATCATAAATATCTTTAACAGGAAAACCCGACTGGGCTTTTCAGCCTCACTTTACAATAACATAAAAAGGAATCCTAACTGTTTACAAGACTATTTGAAAAACTACGTTAAAATTGAATAAGTCAATAAATCCAGAACTAACCTAAAAATGATATCGCTACATCTACATGCTTTGAAAATCAGCACATTAAAACTAATGAAAGAAAGGATGAATTCTTGTGGTCTTTTCTCACTTCTTGTTTGAAAGCAGTTTCAGCTAATGAGTTCCACTCTTTCGCGACACTGTAAAAAAGGAGCTATGTGCAGCGTTGTCATGTACAGCGGCAGATAAATGTCACAAGCGCAACGTGTGTCATAATTATGGCAAGACGAGCGTTTTGCTAATTTAGAGCTGAGGTTTGTTGGCGATAGACCGTTCAAATATTGACATAACAAATTTAACCTAGAAAGTTGACTATCCGATGCTTAAAAACCCCGTCGACTCAAACAGTTTTTCGCGAAAGAATCTTAAATTTTAAGGACAATTTCAACAGTTTACTTTATCACATAAATGAAAAAGTATAATATACAGAAATATACTATAAGAGACGGGAAAACTAACTATGGTACTAAAACAATGGTGCTGAAAATTCGTTTACGTTTTCAGTTTATTATGGACAGTAGAACTTCGGTATAAAAAGCTTGCACATCATGTGAATTCTATTCTCATACGTGGAATAAGAAGAATATTGGTTTGACAGATGCCGCGGGAGCTCAGCTTTCCTTGATAACTGGATTCTCAGCTAATGGAAATCTTCTTAAGGAGTGCAGCGTGGCCAAGCGATTAAAAGAGCGCTGACTCGCAATCCGGAGGTACTGAATTCGAGTCCTCTGATCTCCCGTCACGCTGGTGTAAGTAATGGTTATCTAGTCTGCCTTATAAACCGTATTCATAAAGCCTGGAGCGAGCATGGAGTCGAGGCTTGGCAGGCCAGGACAAAATAATATTGCCTCAACTCCATGCTCGCCCCAGTCTTTATGAATACGGTGTATGATTTGTTTGAAACATTACACTGAAAAGCCTCTTACGGGAAGCTGTCTTTGGAAAGTGTTTTCTTTTTGTTTTTAGATAACAAGGGTAAGCCTACCTCTGCAGCACCGTGGCCAACCGGAAGTGGTTCTTTCAGCGAGGCAAGCATCCGCTTCCTGTGGCCCAGGGTGTTGATTTCCAGAACCTGTGGAAGTGCAAGCGAATTTTGGCTCAGTTAGCAGGGTACACAGGAGGAATCCCATACTGATGTGGTAGCGAAAACCAACACAGTGCTGTGACATTAGTGGTACTGACAGTGCTGAGGTAATGATGTGCGCATTAGTGTGACAGAGATGGCAACTGAAAGTGATGCGACAGCGCTGTCAGTTGCCACTACTTTCACAGTGATGTGCACTTTGCTGTCACACTAATATGAACGTTGCTGTCGCAGCACTGTCAGTATTCACCACTGTCACAGCGCTGTCAGTGCCAGTATCAGTTGGCACCGCTGCCACAGTGCTGTCAGAGCCACTGCTGTCATGACAGCGCTGTCAGTTGTCTCTGATGTCACACTCTACCAGCTGATCTGAGTCCCTGGAATTAGCCAATCAGGGACAAGGACGTCTGCAAAACTGCATATCATGCCGTTGCAGGCCCTATCCAAGAAACAAGGCGCAAATAAAAATTGTGCTTAAAGTGATTTACTTTTTAGTGTTTAAAAGACTAAATCATCTTTCCAGAAGTTCCTTAAATTTGACTCCTTAGTCAGAAGTACTGCTTTAAGAGCAGGATTAACGATATACAGTTTTGCAGATGACGTCACAGGGTCAGATTAGTTGGTACTAGTGTGCACAGTAATGTTACAGCGTTACCATCATCGTCATTATTATTACTACAAATACTATTACTACTACTACTACTACTACTACTGCTGCTGCTACTACTGCTACTACTACTACTACTGCTGCTGCTACTACTACTACTACCACTACTACTACTAATATCACTACTACTACTACTACTACTACTACTAATAATAATAATAATAATAATTAAAATAATATTACTTCTATTATCGCTACTACTATAACAACAACTCACAGCAGTTAGTTCGAGTTCCCACAGCATCTTAATTCTCTCCATGGTAACGTAACCATTGTGGTTGAAAGTTTGAAAGTACTCGGGTAAACGGACGGACTCAAGCCATTCAGTCAGGTTCGTGGGCGCGGACACACTTGGACTGCGCAACCAAGGAGGGGCTGGGAGCGATTTCACTGCCTCCAGGATTATCCTTGGAACAAAGAAATGATGAGATGTCTTACTAGTTAACGAGAACTAGAGTACAAAACACTTCTCTCAGTTATCAGATTAAAGTACTTAATAAATATCTAAAGTGACATTAATATTCTAGGTTTTCATTAACAGCAAAAGTTATCGTAGATAAATTGAGTGGAATCAAGCAGTTAGGACAGAGACATACGAGAATCACTTCGCCCTGCCTCATCCTACTTCACCTCGCCTCAACAAAACTCTCCTTACTTTACTTTCCACGCCCAATCTCATCTCGCCTTATCCCACCTCACTTCACCTCACCTCACACTACCCCACCTCACACCATCTGACCTCATCTCAGCTCAGATCACTTCACCTCACCTCACACCACCCCACCTCATACCATCTGACCTCATCTCATCTCAGCTCAGCTCAGATAACTTTATCTCACCTCACTCCACCTCACCTCACCCCACCCCACCTCACTTCACCCACATCACATCACTTCACTTCAGCTCACCTCACTCCACCTTCTCTCACCTCACTACACTTTGTCTTCCCATACAGACACCTCTCTATAAAGAGAAACGTTTATTGATTGGAGGAGATACTCACTTCCGATGAGCGGGATCAATTATCCCAACCTCCAGCAGATCTTGATCTTCTAGAACGCCACCATTCTAACGAGGAAAGGAATTCTGTTATTTTGTGACCGTGCTTAAGCAACTGATACACACGAGATGCTGGATGGGTTCGGAAGTGCGAGCAATGCACCTCACAGTTCAATGTCACCATTTCTTGACAGGCCGCTTTTGAAAATCTAAAGATCATCCACTGAGCTAAATAAAAATACTTCCTTCCAATTTTTAAATTTCATGCGTTCTTAGCCATCCGTTTTTTCCGATTTTATCGAGTTCTGCTGCCCCGTTGCATCAAAGCACTTCTAATTCTAAGGGTAAGCGAGACTAAACGACTACAAATACTGAACTTCCGAAAATGTCCTGATAGTCAGTAAATTCATTTTTTTTCCTCTGCGGTCACAGTTACAAATACCGAGTTATGATTGATTCTTGGCGTATTCGTGAGCGGGCAAGATTTTCCTATCTGTGACCACGGTCACGGTAACCTGCGCTGCTTCGCCTCTGGTTTGCTCCTTGATGTGCTTGTCCGTTGGAGGAAAAAATAAATAAGTTATTTACCGGCTTCGGTCAGAATATTCAGACCTCGGTCACAGTTTTTCCCTATACGGACCTCCCAGCCGGTAAAAAATATATATGTATACTGAAGTGACCGTCCGAAAATGGCATTGAACCAAACAAATTTTTTGCCCAAATAGAACTATATACTGAACTTCCCAAAATATCCTAAATGAGCCAAATGACATCAATATACCTAACTTTCAAACATATCCTGAATCTGGCAGAGTACTAATCGTTTCCTCAATGTTTTGTTGCGACATGTCCACTTACCATGAAGGTCAAATCATCAAAGCCATTTGATACCAGAGCGGACTCGTACTCAGACAGCTGTAGAACGTGTAACCATTCGCCGACTGTCTGGGCTTTTCCTGCATCTGCTATCTGATCCTCAAGTGTCTCTGGCACTTCAATCTCGCCGATAGCCGACAGAAACTCTTCAATCTGTTGAGATACAAAAGGCATCTGTGTTCGCAATAGACTGTTCCTTGCCGTAGCTTAACTCACTGTTTTCAGTACTGTTTTCCTTGTCTTTGCTGGCGTTTGTTTAGTAACTTTACTCAGATCGTTGGTGGCTCCTCCTAAAATGTTCTATAATTAGTCTACGGTTCAATGGAGCCAAAACAAATTATAGAATTGCACACATTTTAGGTAACCAATTGATAAACAATTACTGATTTGATTTTCAATTTAGCGACATCACAGCTGCCTGTGAAGTGTAAAACTACATTTTGTCATCAGGAAAACCTAAATATTTGAAATGAACAAAAAAACCAAATAAAAATAATAATAACAATAATAATAACAGCAACAATAATAAATATTGATAGAGCGTCTGTACAACAACTGGCGTTACTGATAAACTTGCCTTTTAACAAGTCCTAACTTGTACATAAAAACCCAACAAATGCTAGCGTTAAAAAAATGTACGGAAAAGTTATAAAAACTTCCAAACAAAAATACACGTTGTAACTAAACAGGGATGAATATCAGGCCTTCACTTTGCCTACAGGCAGACCTGTATTCTTTTTTTGTTCTGAGGGGGGGGGAGACAGCTGGTTGTGTTCATGTTAACAAAACATATGTGAATGTAGGGCAATTACAGCATCATTATTGGGCAGATTTAATATAAATATATATCCTGCAGCCATGCTAACTATTATCAACCCGGAGACGTAGTGAAGTTATGGTGTACATTTTGCAGTAAAGAGTTGGGTTTATAACCTGTAGGATTCTTACAGAAATATTTGCTTTTCTAGTGATCAGGTGTGCTCATATTTTACCAGGGGGTTAACTGGAGGTAGAAGCGATATATTGGAAACTTTTGGGGTGGACCATTTGACTTTTTTTAGGAGAGGTTGGGGGAAGGGTAGGGTACCTTCTTCCACTCGGCTGACTCATCTAGTGGACTCTCCGACGATAGCGAACTCAAACGATAGGATTCATGATCATTTGCCACCTTTCCGCGCTTGGCCATCTCGTTATCTGCTCCTAGTGGTGTTTGTTGCTTAGTTTTCGGTGGTTCTCTCTTCCTAAACAAAACATTTTCATATATCAGAGCTCCGCCCTGTGAATCCTCCTCAGTCTCCTTTTCCTCTTTCTCATCATTGGTCCCTTCCTTGGCTAAATTCTCGCGTGAGCTATGAGGCGAGAACCTTTCATGGAGAGTAACAAAATTTGATTGCTGTGTATTTTCTGGTATACTCTTTGTTGCTCCTGCAGAAGGTGGAAAGCTAAACGGATCCTGTTGCTCGTTAGACACATGTGGGTTTGAGTCTACTTTCAAATCCAACTCAAACTCTTCGTCATACAAGCTGTCAACACGAGGACTAATAGGGGGAGGTTTATCGTGAATGCTGACTTCATCACTGCTGACTGACTCAAAAGAATCTTTTGGCTTTCGCCTCTTCTTAACAACAGCATAGTTAGGATTTTCTGGAATTGTTTCAATATATGGTATTCGTGATTTGTGTTCGGAAAGTACCCGGTGGATTTCCTGCTCTGCTGATTGCGGGGACGGAGGAGGGAAGTCTGGACTCAAGGGTCTCTCACTTGGAGCAGAGCTCGTGCTGCTGCATGTTTCAGTACTCCATCGGGGCGGTAATACTGGTGGAGGGCCCATGGTGCCGATGGCGGTTGTGGATAAGGCACAGTAGTCTCCCCCATCGTTTTTCTCTTGATGCATTTGTATTTTGCTCCAATCAATGGCCTCACCTCTGGCCGAGAGAGCGGGTCCTTCAGGCCTGACCTCCTCATAAGCACCAGGCCTCTCAGGATGGCCTGAAGGTGAGGCGGGCTGTTTGGTGGCAGGAAAGGGATGAGGCTTAGCTGTTCCAATTGTAACTTGTGAATACTCATTCATTCGCCGCGGAGGCACCTTGGGAGCATCCGGTTCTTTTTGAAACAATGGCTGGCCATGTGACGGTTGTTGTGGCCGTGGTGGCAAAGGTGGCAGGTCAGAGTTAGTATTCGCCTGGGGTGATGGCGGGACTGGTCTCTTACTGGATTCCCTATGAGATAAATCAAGACTTCTCGGAGGAAGTTTTGTCCGTTGCCGAGGGGTTGGTGCAATCTCATACACAGGGTGACCTCCTTGGGAATGCTGGTCTTGACTGGCACTCGGTGCACTACGTGGGGATGGTGCAATCTCATACAAGGAGGCACTCTGCAAAACTTGTGCATTATGTGCTGCAGGGCCGACTTCATATGTTTGTGCGTTTGTGTTCTCCGCCCTCCTGGGTGGCGGTGCCATCTCATACGATGGAGGATTATGTGGAAACGCACTCCTGGGGGGTGGAGCTATCTCGTATGTAGGAGTATCATGAGATGCCGCACTCCTGGGGGGTGGTGCTATTTCGTATGTTGGAGTATCCTCGGATGCCACACTCCTGGGGGGTGGTGCCACCTCATACATGGATGTTGGAGTACCCTGCGACACCACAGACCCAGTCCTTCTCTGCTGGATCCCCGAGCTGGGGAGCTGGGGTGGTGAATCTTGCATTTGTGTCTGAGATTCCTTTGGAGGACTCAGAGCTACATAACCATCTTTCAGGTTGTCTTTTGATGGCAGACAAACAAAATCGTAGTCTACCGCGGAAGGAGAAGGTTCTGGGGGTCCCATAGGCTCATACCCTGGGAGAAACGCAAATGGCTTCTCCTCGTCAGCTTTAGAGCTTCTCTTCTCAGAATGCTGTTTCCTAATTGCATGAACTGTCACTTTTTCATAGTCAGGTACATCGAGTGGGCAGTGATTATCACTACCATGACGAGATTGTTCTAGCTGGGCAACTGGCTCATAAATCTCGCCCTCGCCAAATATGTCATCACCCCAAGACTGTGAAGTACCCGAATTTTCACTGTTTGACAAATCTGAAGTTGCCGATTTGGGCGGGAAACTTATTGTATCATAATTAGTATTAGGTAGTGTCATCGCAGAGTTTGGTTTCTGAACTTGCCGTTCAGACCTGGGTTGCACAGGAATCTGGACCAGATCATACGTACTTTGTGGGCTGACAGAACCCTGAGAAGTTTGCTTAACCGACGATCTTTTGACGCTTTTAACGTTTTTTTCACTTAATTGTGCAGATCCAACGAAGTCGTAGAAGCCATGTTCAGTGGGCTCTTCACCATGACCTTGACCCCGAGATTTATCAGCAGAGTTTCCCACGAAATCATAGAAACCAATTTCTGCTTGAGGAACCTGGCCTGGGGGTGGTCCCTCAGTAGACGCACCTCGAGTTTGTCCCCTTGTATCACCCTTTAATTGTCCCTGGTTTTGCAGTTGAGATGGCTGAACTGGTTTACCTACAAAGTCGTAGACCCCACCATCAGGTTGTGCACCTTGATTGCGGGTTGGGTTTTGTCCGTCTCCTTGGATGCGACTCTGAACCTGCTCCTGGCTTTGGAATGTCTGGCCGTGTGGACCAACCAGGAAATATGCAATGTTTTCCTGGGACAACATATCTATAACAAAAAACACGATAGATTTTAATTAATCCCCAGAAAGTTTATCAGTATGTAAATTTTCCTTTCAAGTACAATAATAATAATAACAATAATAATAATAATTTATATACTTATATTGCGCGTGTTACATAGGCAGATGCTTACATGCGCATTACAATGTAATAATCTTATAGTACAGTCTTAACAATCATTTTGACAATCACAATATTATTGAAACTTAAGCATTAACAATCTTTGCAATCTTTATAATAATTAAAATCTCTATGCTCCTGATATTATTAAAACTATGGAAACTTACAATCATAACAACCTTCATAAATAATAAAATCTTTACAATAATAATATTATTAGAGTGACAGTATTCAAGGCAGATAAGCTTTCTTAAACAGGTGAGTTTTGAGAAGACGCTTAAAAATATGTACAGTGTTGGCATAACGTATGTATATATAACGATAATAATAATAATAATAATGATAATAATAATAATAATAATAATAATAACAATAATAATACACTTTGTTTAAACAGGGTAACTTGATTTACACTAAGTGATTTCATCTAGGCCCTGTAGAGATAAGATTCTGACCACAACACCGGCATTAGCCTTCTCTTATCGACGAGTGCGTGAGTTCTTTTAAGTCCCCCGATAAAGCGTGGTGAGACGAGACCAACGTTTTAACGTCCCTGTCCACGGACGGTGTGGCGAAAGAAGGTCACCCAAAGTTCAACCCCCGACCAGGCCGGGGACTGAACCCGGGTCCTCATGGTTGGCAGTCAGAGATCTTACCAACTGTGCTAACCTCGCGCACACAAATCCACACGAAAAAGGTTGTTTGATAACGAGAGTACATCAACAAAATCTACCGGCCTGTTTACAAACTACAGTGGAACCCAGTCAATACGGTCACCTCGTTATTACGGCCACTTTCTTTGGCCCGGCAAAACGGCCATACATTCGCTTATAAGAAAAACCCCGTTAATACCATCTCCCGTTAATACGGCTAACGGCCACTTTTTCAAAATTCCCAACTCACATTATTCTTTATGATTTAACCCTGTTCATACGGCCTTTTGAGAAAACCAAACCGTCTATGACATTTGAGTTTCAATGATCTCTGTCATTTAATAATCAAACAGTAGGTTTTCTCAATTTTCATTATCGCGCACTAATAGCAACTTCCCTAGGCGATTAAAAAAATCATTGTAACGCTCCTCATTTTTGAGATTTTATATCCATCATCATGTTCAAGTTACAAGCAGTGCATTCGTGAGTAGCAGAATATAGAAAATGTTTTAAACTCAACAGCCACTGACGGTGTTGAACAGACTGATAAGAAATCTAGCATTTTATTTGTGCGATTCTCTCATATCCTTTGATGCTCTCCTGGGTCCGGCTTGTTTGTCATGTCTCAGCTACTTTCCGCAGCTTAGAAACACAGCACTTTCCTCAATATGTGAGCTGTTCCATGGATGTTTGACAACTGTGTGTATTTTTAGTATTACTATTACTATAATTATTACTATTATTAGCAGTAGTGTTAATGTTATTATTATTATTATTATTATTATTAGTAGTAGTAGTAGTAGTAGTAGTAGTAGTAGTATTACGAGAAAAAGAGGCAGTACGGCAGACGGGTTATGGAGGTCGAGCATGGGACATTCACACTATTAGTTTTCACAACCTCGGGAGGAATGGCCGATGAGTGCAAAAGATACCATATCCGGCTTGCGGAGCTACTTGCGTTGAAGAAAGGAGAGGAATACGCCACAACTATATCTTGGATAAGGGCAAAAGTGTCCTTTGCGAT
>JAOBRG010338581.1:0-29734 GCA_027574985.1 Umimayanthus nakama | reverse complement strand
AGGCACATGTGCCAAGCTAGATGTTTTGAGACATTAATAAAGTATATTATTATTATTATTATTATTATTATTATTATAGTCCCCTTGATTGTCCAAACGCATGACAAAGGCACCTTCATGAAAACCGTCGCACTTCCAGATTCCGGAAACCGGGCATCGCTTATCCTCTGACCTCGCCGAACAGACCGGTCTGGACAGCAAAAGTTTTCTACTACACATTGGCACAACAGGCTTAAAGAACACGCTCTAGAACTCGAAGAGGGTGTCATTTTCAGTACGAGCTACTAACGAGAAAGAAAGGGATTGCAGCATCAAAATAGACAAAGCGTGGACAGTACCTCATTTGAACTTGCCGGAACAAAGGGTGGCCAAGACGATGATGAAGAATTGGCCACACGTGACAAACACTAACGTTCCGGAAGTGAATTCGCATGATGTCACGATGTTATTGGGAGCAAATATCTTCGATGCTATTGCCCAACATAAAGTTCGACGGGGAGCACCAGGTCAACCTGCCGCTGTACTCACCAAATTTGGATGGACACTGACCGGATCTGTGAAGAGTTTCGTTCCACCTGATCGCCTACATGTTATGCATGTCCATCGTGTTCCAAGTCCAGAAGATCTCTTGCATCAACAAGTGCAGAACTGATGGCGCAACGACGCATTTGGCTGCAAATACCAACAAGATTCTCCCAGATCACTTAACGACAAGAAAGCGCTCGAAATAATGAATGAAACTCTTTAACGGCTTGCCAGTTGGGTTACGGCAAGCAAGTACTTTGAAGGAGTTCAAAACCGGCTGCAAAATGCCCTTTAAGTTTTTAATGCTTTTGTGCACGGATCTCATGGAAAACAGGATTTCATTTTCTCTACTTACTCTTTCTCTACACATTTGAACATGTAGCAGCAATTCAAATGACTGCTAATTTTAGGGAAGTACAGTGTTTAACAACTCCTCACCACTAAAGGTGTACACTGACTGCAATTGCATGCAATTGTTGGAATTCTTGTATATTTCAAACAAGGAAGCAGACCCTTCCTCAAGAGCACAGAACCAAATGTGAACAGGCAAAACACTTTATTGCATGGCAAACCATGTTCGATTTTAAGTAAGAGGGTACATTTAAATCTCATTCTCTCCCTTCTCTTCTCTTTCCTTTCCTTCTGTTCAATAAAGGTAGGGGTTTCTTGGAGTGGCTTTTGAAAAAAAGGCAAAATAGGATAATGGCATTTTGACACGTTTTTGGGGGAGTGACATTTGATGAAAATTCTTTTTTTAAATCCCTACGCCTTGCCTGCCACCCCCCTCTCACTGGAACAACACTAACAAATGCATAACTTATTATGTTAAAGTCCATGTAGCCTTCAGAAAATTATTACACAACCATGCATTGAAATACACTGGCGAGTCCCTTGCAGTGCACGAATCATCATTCGGGCGGTTACTTGTACGAGCGCTGTTAGCGGATGTTTTGCACTGACATATATAAGTATACAGCAAGGAAGAAAGGAAGCATGTGAAAGTCAAACAGGACTCACCAGTTTGACGTCATCAGGCTTTATCGTCTCAGGCTCCTCCATCGCGGCCAAAAGACACAGGGGGTCTTAAAACGGCGAGTTTTCGCACTTTCAAAGTCACATAAAACCGTTAGAATTTAATTCTTTTAAAATATTTTTCGATAAACTGAAATAACTTTGTACAATAGTTCTACTACAGCAAAATCTTTTTTGGCCTCGTACGCCCACTAGCAGGACGACACCCCGCTTATTTTGAAAATATATACTCCATAAAATGTAATTTGAATATCCGTGTTTGAACAATTCATATTTCGGTTTTTGTTGGTTTTTCATGTTTTGAATTGAACGGTGTAAATTCAAACTGCAGGTGTTTAACTCCAGATTGTTTTTACGAGAATAATTGAAGCATCCTTAATAATATGTCATCCGATTTTATAATGAAAATTCACTGTGTTTGAATGATTTGGTGTGAGAAGCTTTGTATTTCTATTAAGTTGCATCATAAATTAGTTATGGTTGAAAACACTACTTTAAAAGATGCATATTGGAGAATCTTTAAACCAGCTCTAGTTTCTAAAGGAGGAAATTGATAGAGCAATAAAATTTTTGCAAAATTATTTTTAAAGTGACTTAAACCACAGATTTAACGAACGGCTCCAAAAGACGGATCAAAAAGGTCACTTCAAATCCACTTGGACATGCAGCTGTAAAAGCTACAGTTAAGATAATGATATAAACATATCAAGAGTAAATCATTCTCATCTTACCTTTCTGAAACAAGGAGCCGTTGACCGAACCACGCAGTTTACAGATTCTACAATGGAAAACAACACGACAGTCGCGCTAGCAACGACTGGAAACTCAAGTCAAACTTCGAATGGCGGAGCCTCGTGTTTATTATCAGCTGAAACCATATTAACGGCATGCTTTTATACAGTCATTTCTGCAAGTGCTCTTTTGGGTAATTTACTAGTGATTATAGCAGTGAAAGTCAATTACAACCTTCAGAATGCAAACAACTTTCTGCTTGTAAACCTTGCAGTAGCAGATTTTCTCCAAGGCGCCATTGCGGTTCCAATGCGGTTGTACGAGCTTCTTCATCCATTCGACAATTTAACAATCCTGTGCAAGTTATCAATTCCTGTGTCCACATTGTTTGGTGGGGTTTCAAACGTGACAATTTTATTCATAAGTCTGGAAAGATTCATCGCAGTTAACTGGCCGTTCTTTTACCACGCCCGTGTTAGCAATAAAGCGGTTGTTTCCGCTGCTGTGTTTTGTTGGATGTCAGTTGGAATTTTAGCCATACTCCCCATTTTCGGTTTGGGCAGTCTGCAACCTCGACGAGCAAATTTTTGTCGTTTTACATTGTTTCGCGAACAAAACTACCTAACATTATGTTACATATTTATACATGTTATCCCTGTTACGACAACGGTCTTCCTTTATGGTTTTATTCTCAAGGCAAGCTGTTTTCATGCAAGAAAGATTCATTCACAACAAGTTTGTACTGGGTCTCTCACAAGCGAACGACACGGCACAGCTGACGTCACACACGAAACGACAAGATCCGCTTCAGAAATAGGAATCACTGCCTCGCAACGGCAAGGAACAAGTGTTAAAAGAAGATGGTTCCGACGAGGAGAAACAGCAAAGCAACTAAAAGCTGCCAGAACAGTTTCTGTGATTGTAGGCCTTTTCATAATACTCGTTGTGCCGATTATCGCAATTGATGTAAACGAAATGCTGGGAGGACCGAGGGCTCCATTGTGGCTGGTGAAGATTTTTGTCTGTATGATCTATGCCAATCATTGTGTTAACGTCTTCGCCTATGCGGGGTTCAATGAAGACTATAGAAGAACTTTTAGAAATGTCATCTCGAAATGTTGGGGATTCGTAAGGGATACTGCAGGTTTTTGTGGCAAAGAGTAAATTGACAATTGGGCAAGTTTGTAGATAGCCATATCACCTGCTTAATTTAAAGCAGTGCAATTAGAGACTTCATAATATATATTCGATGTGTTATAACTATTTATAACCGCAAGATGCAAGAAAAGAGACTTAACAACATGTTTTACCAAAAAATCTAAAATTTCACGAAACAAGCAACTTTTTAAAATGAAATTTTGATCTACTACCGACAGCTGTGTCAAGTTCATGTTTCTTTCCAAATAACGTCGTTTACCATGATTCTAATTAAAACGCATATTAAAAGATTGCAGATTTCTTTGAGCAAGAACAAACGAGGGTAATAATTAATTTTCCTTTTCTTGAAACAAAAAACTAAATATTAGGTGTTCGCTGACAAATACAACCTGCTGTATTTTGTGTTACCGGCATACAGTAAACTCAATTCTCACTCCATCAAAAAATACAAGTCAGCAAATAAATAGTAAAACTACTGCCTAATTTGGACAGTTCATCTGCATCTGAAAGAGTATAAAAATGAGGTAATGAAAGTTATCAATTAAAACTGTCAGTAAAAAGATCAGTCGTTATAGCAAAGTACTTAAGTAGGAAGTACTCGGCGACAAATATCGAAATCTTGTAATATTCTTTTGTTCTTACAGGATTAGAACACAATTAAAATGGAATAAAACAGTATTGCAGGTAAACCTTTGCTATGAGAGTTAATGGATGGTACTTTGAAATAACGCAGTGCGAGCCGCTGATCGAAAAAAATGAATAAGTTTAAGAGAATATGTACCGCTTTCACATTTCTTAAACAGTTGTAACACGAACATGACAGATGGATGTCCATTCCTTGTTATATAAACACATGCCCCCTTAATTCTTTAATTTGTCACCGTATAAATATCTGATAGATCTAAAATAACAAAAAAGATGAAAGTCCCTAGTTGGTTGACCAGACAATCCTGCAGTCTATTAAGTTTTAACTTATGAAAATAGCGGGTACGTAATGCATATCTAGAATTTGTTACAAGTAGTTTATCATATATAAAAAGGTAAACTGAAAATATATTGAGACGTGTATGAACTAGAAGACTCGTTCAGTAGATACGTTCCGATCATACAAAAATTTCATTTTAGTTTTTAACTGATGCATAACTGCATCAACATTTGAATATCAAACTGAAAATTCCGATGTTCTTTCACAAATGGTGAACTGTCAAGTTTTAGTTTGATAATATTAAGGCGATAGGAAATGAACTAACAAAAAATGGAAGCCGTTGATGCAACAAGTACAATACTTTTTAAAGTTTTAAAATCCCTGGACAAACTTGTCATAACCAAACTGTTGATGATTTCAGTTCTTATATTACCCCACATTCTATCATTTTATATCACAATGTAAAAAGGATTGGTTCAGCGAAAAACTAATGTCGATCGGAAAATGTCATAGCATCTAAAACACAAAAGTTTCCAACATGCAGCAGACGGAATTTCTTAAACCGCGAAAAGCTGGCAAAGGAAACGAAGCAAAAGACAGAACGTCTTTATTTAAAAAACCAGAACTGAAAGGAAACTGTTATGTGGAATGAGAAAAAGTGAATCAGTTGTGTTAAAGGAAAAGTAGAGACAACGAACTGGTGCAACGCAGATATTAAATTGAACATCCAAAAATAGATTCAGCTAGGCGTCAACACGAGACTCGAAAGCAGCAATTTTAAAGTTTTAAATTTTGAGAGCGTTTTCGAATAGTTCTGGGTTTTTTTCAAGCGTTTTCAACGCTTTCTATCGTTAAGGTTAGCTTCAATGCAACTGGTTTCAAAACATTACAAATTTTCGTGCGAGTAAGTGTTTCGACTAAAATGACAGTATGTGCGCCTTGACTTTTTAAGAAAACGATTCTGTTTCTGTTTTCTTGCAAAGCATAAAATTACAGTTCCTATTCAGTCACAAGGAAAGGAAAAAGAGATGACCAAAAATGCTGATTTAGATTAAACTAAAACAAGAATATTTGGCGCAGCAAATATCCTTCACCAGTAATCTCCCTTCGGGAAATAGTTGTTATGCAACTACTGCGATTATATTGAAAGATAGCAAAGCAGAAGCAACTAGATTGGAATCATGGCGGCGACGGAAGAACGAAGAAATTGAGAAAGGGATAGGAAGCAAAAGTGTGCTCAAACTCTTCCAGGTTAAATCGTTAGAATCAAACTTTTGAAAACATATTCTTGTAAAATCGTTTGGAAACCAATTTCCACACGATTTATTTCTGAAGGTGTAATGCAAGCTTGCATCTTTTTCTTTAGCAACAAAATTTTTCAATCATCAAAAAGTTAGGTCACGATAAACTGGAAAAAAGCATTAACCATTATGAAGACAGAGCTAGTTAGAAATGAGGCTAAATCTTCTCTCATCTGTTTTACCCAAACTTCATCCTTCCTTCAAGGAAGTGATGCATGATGTGTAAAGAAAAATACAATGTGTGTCTTTGTTTACTGTCTCCAGTTACCTCTGATAACAGTTAGTTTATTAGCAAGCTCTTCAGTTTTAAAGACATGTTTATAACCTTAACTGCAGGATACTTCAAACACAAGTGATACTTTTAGACTCGGTTCAATTTAAAGAAACTGATTTTGAGTGACGGGCCTTGGTTTGTTGTTGAATTTGTTCCGAACCATGTACAACAACCCAAACCATATATAGTTTATACATCGTAGAGGATCATCGTTAATTGAGGTTGTTAGGTAGCCAAAATACCGCAGCAACAGTTGCTTAGCGACCAATGGTTAGAACAGCCACGGAGACTGGATCATATGTTCCCTTGGGAGTGTGTAGCTCCTTGATGCAGATCCGACAAAACGACTGGGTTATCTCCTGTGGGTGGAGCAGAACAAATTAAAGGAGGATTGTAGAGTAGCATAATTTTGGAAAAGGTTTTTTAGGCATTAGAATTAAAAACAAATAAAAAGTGTAGGCAAAAAAAATGAGTTCAGTTCAGTTCAGTTTATTTGATTCACCACATTCAAACATTACAAGCACATAATGTACACTTTTTTTACAAAATTAAGCATTTAATGTGGCAAGGAAGCCCAAAAGAAACGAATACAGCTTATATTAGTTGGGCTCCCCTGTATTAATTTCTTATATACTAGTTTAAGAAGAACAGTGGTGCGGTGGCATAATGTTAGTAATACTCCAAAATGTAGTTTAAGTATGGCAGAGTAGATAGTTTCGAAGCTTTGAGTTGAAGATGGAGACAGTTTAACGTTTTGAAATATCAAAACTAAGGGTATTGAAAAATTTAGGACCTTCATATTTTGTCTTCTTATCCAAAGATGCACTTAAGGAGTATGTTGTATGTGTGCTGGAGTGTCTGCCATAGTTAAATTGTACAAAATGTCTGCAAAATGTGTATTTAGAAAATAATCTTAGCATATAAAAATATTTGTAAGATTGTTTGGCACATGTAAACATATGCCAGGATTTATGAAATTATTTTGGAAAAACTATTGATTTGATAAAAGTTTTTGTGTATAATGTTTAAAATCATCATAAAGTAGAAGTAAGATCTAAAAGGGCGGGGTAAGGGTGGCACAACGGTTGAGGTTTACACCTACTGTTACACTGCTGTCCACACTTGTGTCACAGCGGTGACAATTGCCACTAGTGTGTGAGATTGGTGGTAGTGGAAGTACTGTGACAGCGGCTTACTTAACTGTGTTGTGACAGCAGTGGCCTAGATATCACTGTGACAGCGATGGCAGCTACATTAGTGTGCTAGCGGGTGTAAACTGACAACGGTGCATCAACGATGACAATGACGACACTGTAACATTACTCTGTACACAAGTACGACAGCGCTGCCACAGCATGTGCCAGTTGTTATTGCCGTCACACTAATGTGTACATCGTTATTTCAGCACTATCACATTCCCCGCTTTCACAACGCTGTGCTCGTTTTCGCTGCCACAGCGCTGTGCTTGTTTTCGCTGTCACAGCGCTGCGCACATCGGTGTCCAATCACTGCGAGGTTCTTCCTATTTAAGTCAGCACAAATCTGTTCACGTTACTCTGGCACGGCATTTTTAAAAGCCTTTGCGCTGTTACGTAGTACAAGTTAAAGGCAACTACAAGCAAAGTTCGGTCAAGATTTAATCCAACACTTACTTCAACCCAAGCAGCGATGCTGTTGTAGTTGGGTTCTAATTTTCCAAGCCCTGTCTGATGACTAGCAGCAATTATGACTGTGGGGACCCCCGTGTGGTTACGGTTGAACACCATTTCCTGGCAAAAGGCGTGGTGATTCCTAAGTAGCGGGGGTTCCGTATTTGGAAATGTCAAGATTTTTCGTTCGGCCAATAAAGACTTGGGTAGTTCTTCGTATGCCATCCAGTCCTGTAAACAAGGAAACTTTGCTTTACAAGAAGAGCAATTTTCATGAGCTGAAAAGATCGGCAAAGTGGCTACGTTACTTGTATGTTTCTCCCTTGCTTAAGACAAGTTTTTAAAAATACACCTCCATTGTCCTTGTCTTGTTCGTTCTGCACTTGTGCACTGTTCGGTTGCTAGCACGACGCTGTCAAATAAGATGTTGTTGAAACGCCTCCAACAAATGATTAGATGTATACTATTTGTCCAAGTGTAAAGTTAAAATTTGGAACTCTCGACGTCACATAAATTGGATATCGCGCCTTTCCTTTTGGTTGAGAATGCTTAAATATACTTGGACAGTACTTCTTGAAACATTTGTGTACCACAATGAGCTCAGGTAGACGAAAGGGCAGCTTTACCTGATGTGATTTAGTTTTACAAATCCCCTATTCGTTAGAAGCATCAGCCTTGGAGTTCAAGCAATGCGTAAAGGAGTGATGGGTCAGAGATGGATAGGATGGCGATAGTAAAAAAGTAGGAAAAAGAAAGTTCTTAAAAACTGAGAATGGGAAGTTGGTGGCGGGCAAATGACCCTCTTATGCATCTGAGGACAAACGACATAGCCTTGCCTTAGCTTCGAATTTGCCCTTTGTGTGATCTCTTCACCGCTCCAAAAATGAAGATAGGACCGTCCACCCAAACGGTCCGCTCAGAAAGCAACGCTATACAAGTGCTAACTTTAATTGAACGAATTACACTACGAAAACATTGGCTGATGCAAACCGTGATGTGATGCAGACAAAGGGTTTCCTAATTGCCTTTTTGGATGGAAAAAAATTCCCATGTATTTTCTGTGTAAAAACAATAGTGTTCGGCAGATTGAAAAAGATTGATTTTCCAAAACATTCGTTAGAGGACTGCCCCTTGGGACTGTTTGGATAGTTTTATCCGGTCCTATTGTAGTATCGCAGGAAGCTGGATGTAACTTCATTGCATACCACATGTATATGTTTGTGTAGTCCGTCAAAATCTTGCAGCTCTCTGAGGCAAAGCTTAAACCTGGAAGCAGTAACATCCTCAACCCAGACGGTAGCCGCGTCGTGTTTCATACCAGTCGCCATATGTTCTGCAGACACCAGGACGTGTGGAGCTGACGAAAAACGTCCCTGAAATAACAAAAAAAACCCCGAGATGTCCGACGCTTTTATAAGAAACCTAGCTATAGTTAGACACTGACCAGGACCAGATTCAGGAACTTTGAAAGTGAGGGCCTGGCTAGGTGTTATCGGCCCCTGTCCTAGAAATCCGCCGCTACTATCATATTTCAGTCAAATTAAAGGAATAGGGCGCTGCTTTTGATCAACCAGTGTTAGTATATTGCTATAAGAGGCTATAGCTGTGAAAAGAGCTATATTTCTTGTTGTCACAAGTTAAATTTCTTTTCCTAAATTCTGAGTCCCTAACGGGAATGGAACGCTCTCGCCACTATGCTACAGGAACTCTCATGGAGAACAGGTCACTTAACTTGGTTCTGTAGATGGAACACCGGCTGTACGAGACAAAGTTATCCCGGTGCAATTAATCATACCACGACCGAAGTGAGCTGTAAGTTGTTAAAATCCAAGGAATAATGGAAGTTCTAGCCGGGTTTAGAAAGTATAAATTCGGACAATAAAAAAAGATGTTCAGCAGCAAAAGCAACTGAACTTTTTGCTCATAGCATTGGCTACAAACAAACTCATATCCAAACAAGCGCGAACAGAATAGTTCTTTTATTGAGTTTCATTCAATTCTGATAGCCTTGATACCTTGCAAATTAGTTTTCCGCTCACAATTTCAGCAACCGATTCCGTGCAACCAGTTTCCATATACAGCAACGCCGTTTAAAAACTGATAACCGAAGTTGAGAGCGCCAATCACAACGCTAGAAACGCGATACCCGAGGCTGAAATTGTATTAGATAACGGTATACTTTCTAATTTTAACATTAGCTTTTGGAAAGTGTGTAAAGAACACTTTGTGCTTCTCTGCGGTATATAGATGCTTACTTTAGGAATGTCCACGATTTTACACGTGGTCCCTTCCCACCACTGCGTGATATTCACTTCTCCGGCCATGCTCCCAGACGGCGCCCCTTGACATGCAATGTAGTCCACAAAGGTAAGCCCACTGTCAGGTGTCAAGCGGTCATTTCTGCCAGCCTTGAGTGCACACACACTGAACCCTGCCGTGGAAACTCTCTCGACCCAGGTCACTGCAGCGTCGTGAACGAACGGCCCAGACTCGTTGAAATAGTTCACGGCGGTATGGACATGAACCTGGCTCCCAAGAGTGAACTCGGCCCCTTTGAATGATACGGCCTTGCACTGGACCACCGTCTTGTCCAGCTGAAGAACAACTCGGCCGCGATGGAGCATGAATGCTGTCAGTGTAGCCACGAAACATGTAAAATAAAATCAGTTCTCATATAGCGTCAAAAAGAAGCGTCCCTTAGCATTTAAAAATAAATTTATAAAAATAGTTTTATTCTATTTTTAACAATAAACCTAAAGGCGAGTACAGAAGGTCGTAAAAGAAACTGAGTACAAAACCATAACGTGTATCTGAAGAAAGAAACCAAAAGCTACACATTTGACCTAAAATTGTTTAAAATTGTTCTTTTGAGAATCACCTCAATTTGCCTGTTCTGATACTGGAGCAAGTTGGCGCAGCAGCCAAACGAACTTGACTTACCAACGCAGCTGCCGTTGTGAGCGACCGTAATGTTCCCTCTAGTCTGACAAATGGCCAAGTTATAAAAGCACGTGTTCTTGTAGGTTTTGCCGTCACTGGCGCAGAGCAGGTCCTCATAGGAGGGACATTTCGATACACACTCGCACCGGGCCTCCTGTGCGCCATAAGCCACACACTTGGACTGGAACTTGCACTTGACGTTCAGGCATGGATGGAGGTCTGGGGAGAAACAAGGGTCACACAGACAAGTTTGAGTAATTTGTTGTGAAGTCGGTCCTAATTTACGGCCAGGGTGGGGCTAAAGAGAAGATATTGAATGATGAGGAGGGGGGAGAGGGGCGCAGACAGTGTTGATGTAGGAGGACAAAAGAGAAATTTCATTACATTCCAATACACTTACCATAAACGAGACTTAACCGATGACTGATAGTGTTCTAATCTCGATTTCAACACGCAAAATCGCTTGCTTGCAGCTCTTATTCAAATCTGGCCAGCGATACTTTCTGTTGCATTTTGCTTACATTTCTTGAATAAGAGTAGTTTAAAGATCCTTTCTGCGGTAATTTACTTGGAAAGTGATGCGTATGTTTCTTGCAAGAAATTGTCAAAAAGACGCATTCTGCTGTACTTTGCCTGTACTTCTGGAAGAAATTGTTTGCTTATGCATTCTATTTCCTTGTTTATACATTACTTTTGCAGCTGTAGCAACAAACAACAGGCCAAGTATCTCAAACACGCCCCTTTCTGTACAATAATTGAACTTTTAGAGATCCAAAAAGCGCCACGCGGACCACTACTTACATCCAAGGGTCATGAAGCTGATGGTGAAAGGATCATGGTGTCCTTTGTATGGCTGAATGTCCTTCGCACAAACTCGCAACTTTTTTGCGGTTACCTCCTAGAAAACATATGAAATAACTACAGTTGAATCCCTTGAACTTTAAACAGCCGTCTGTTAGGCGACCACCCTCTATTAAAACGTTTCGTTTAAGTATCTCAAAAGTGTACCCAGTCTTTTACTGTTAATAGACAACTTTCGAGCTACGCTCCAGTTTCCGCGAACAACGATCTGAAGTCGAGGCTTCGTATCCAGTTTTCATACACTCGCACGAAGCCTCGATTTCATATTATTGTTTGGTAGAACTGAAGCGCAATTCGAAAGTAGTCTATTGCAACTCTGTAAAACGTCCACCTTTGAGAGGCCCCCAAGTTGTGTTCTAAAATTATTCTTCGGTACCTGTATTAAATTATCATTTGAAATATCTTAGTTCCACTATTGCCTCAAGGTATCCGAACTCGAAATTTAGAGTCAATTGGAGACGGCACAAATCTTTGTATTTGCCAGGGCACTGCTTGAAATACCATACTTTTAGCTTATACAGAGCCAACGGAAGCCCAGAAGCATTAAGAGGTGGTAGGGGGCAAAATATTTCCGTGTGTAAGTTGTTTTTCCTACACGGGATAAAACGATATGCTCTCCCTGGAGTATTGAGAAAAAATAGCTCACTGATAAATAATTTCTAGGATCAAGAACTTGGGGATGGTAATAGCATTGAGGCTTGTTTACAAATCATCAGTCAAATTACAAGTTGGACACAAGATCCTTACCTCCACCCACTCAGTAATCGCGTTATTATAAGGCAAGATGTGATTTCCTTTTGTCACGTGACTAGCGCCGGTGATGACGTAGGGAGGCTCGTAGAACAGAGAACTAAACTCCAAACTCTAATTGAAAATAAAATCAACCTTCTTAAATATTATTTGAAAAAAACGGTAATTTTTCAGTTATTTCATGTGTTGATACATACAAATTTAAATACCTAAACTGTCCTTACTACTCTTTCCGGTTTCTTCACATTTCCATATAAAATGTTTTCTGTACCTTGGGGTACAACTGAGCCTTGTTTTGAAGATCTATACCTGTTGCGTAGGAACACATTAAAAACTGTGTTACGTAGTATGATCATGATATTCCAAAATATTTTTGAGTTTTGGAATATAAAGAGATGGAAAACGCATTACTGACTTACTTTGCAAAAGCTGTATCGCGTGAGCTTGGTCAGCGGTTCAGTGTTTGTCAAGGAGATTGAACTAAACACGGGCATAAATGCCTTCCATTCACGGGGAATACCTTCAAGGGCCAGCCAGTTCTGAAATGTAGCACACAGTTATATCAGAATGATACTTGATTTCGTATTGAACAGCCTCCTTTTACTGAGTAAACAAACTCCTACAGTCCGATTCTGTCTCTGGCTGGATGTCTGTCTGGTTGTCTGCCTGGCTGTCTATGTTTGTCTGTCTGTCTGGCTTGCTGCTGTCTATCTGGCTGTTTGGTGTTCTGGCTGTCTTTCTGTCACTGTCTCTTTCTGCCCCTGTCTTGGTCTTTGTTTCTGTCTGCCTGTCTCTGTATGTATGTATCTGTATGTATCTGTCTGTCAGCCCGCTTATCTATCTGTCTGTCTGTCTGTCCTGTCTATCTCCCAAGTCAGAAATTGTAAGTTAACCACAAAGTTGCTTGTCGCGTTCTTATCTTCAGGAATATATGTAACCAGTCAAATCGATCGGGTTCCGGCAACATTTTGTGCAGATGTTTTTTTAACGGTTAAACTATATCGTTTTCAAAGTCTTTTGTTGTGAAAAGCCTTTATCGTGTTTTTCGCAAGAGGTTGTTCACCCTGTAACAATCAATAGCTTATATGTGCACGTTTGCTTGTTGGAGTTTGCTCAAACGCTCATAGGACATTAATATCGACCAATTGACAAGACCTGTTATCTCTAGAAAAAGTATTTTGAATATAAACTTAAACAAAATGTACTTACTACTTTAAGGTGCTCATGCTCTCCATCGTAGTTCTTGAGTTCCCTCAAACAAAGTCTGAAAGACACGAGGGTTACATCTTCCACCCAGACACTGGCCGCGTCATACTTGTTCTGCGTTATCATGTGGACAGCGGTCGCAAAAACGTGCGGGATAGTGCTAAATAACTGTGATATAACAAACGGTTCAGTTTGGGTTCAGACACAGAATCCGTCGACGTCGTTGTTGCTGTTTGGAAATCTTCTTATGATATAGGTACAAGATTGAGTGAAGGTTTTTGAAAGGGATTACTGGTCATCGAGTGAGCTGACAAATGGATATCGTGTGAGTTCAATTGATTGGACTTCAGTGAGGAGGGATGGAGCTGTTTTTGAGGCCGGGAGTTACTGGGATAAAGGGTGGTGTGGGCAGTTGTGCGAGTGAAGGGAAGTCCAAAAGGAAGACAAAAATGTACCTATGTTTGTCCCCATCTTATTTTCTAGCTCTTCAGTGCCAGTGTAGAGACCTTTATACATATGAGCGATAACGACTTCGACTACGAAAACAACACATTGGTAGGACCAATCCTGTTCACAAATTTGCAAACTCGTTGTCAGGTTAAATCTGGTGGTCGTCATTCCGCTTGCTATGAGAATTGTAGAAAACTATTGTGGTTGCTGTGGTTTTTCTGGTATCAAAAATAACTTACCCTACCACTGAGAGGCACTAAGTGGCATTCTGTTCCAGCCGTCCACATTGGGATCACAACTGTCCCGTGCGCGCCATAACTTGGGGTTCCAACATATGCCAAATATGGAATAATAATCTCTCGGTAACCCAGGCTACTACTCTTGCAACACGGTCCTGAAGTGCGCACGCATACTGTGAATGAGTTACTGCTGACACCCTCAACCCAAGCAACTGCGGCTTGATAAGTCGGTCCAAGGTTGTCCTTGTTGTTCACAGTCAGTTGGATGTGAACGTCATTGGAACTAAAGTTGGGCGGCGTTCCAAAAGAATGACTCTTACAGGCAAACTCGTCTTTGGTTTGAAATACCACCTGACCGTACTTTACCTCAAAACTGGAAGTAACTGCAGAATGTAAACAAAACTAAGAACACTCTAATTCGTTTTTAAAAAACACATAAGCTAGGGACCGACCATCTATCTTGTGGGGAAGGAGTAGGGGAATAGAAGACAATACATAAAAAGCATTGCAAGCTGAAACAAGTCAGGAAAAACTATAGCTTTAACGCCGAAAAGTTATCAAGAGAATGTCAGTACGAGAAAGCAGAAAAAGAAAGCTACACAAAAAATCATACCCTCCACCCCCCCCCCCGCAAGATAAAATGGACCATACAGCATAAATTTGTTTCAGTTTGTTTCAGTTTTCAAACCAAAAAAGTGAATGATTCAATAGTAAAAACATGTTTTGCTATTTAAAAATACAAATTAAACTGTTATTTGTAAGGAAAAAAAACCCAAACACTTTCCTGCTACTATCAAATCTTCAGGTTACAAAGTACAGGTGTTCAGATAAGCCAGTCGTCCGAATACTGCCTGAAAGCTTTAGGAGAAGTATTAAAAATCTCTGCACAAAAACTAAAAGAATAATTGCGGAGGCAGCCTAAATGAACTCCCAGCTCCCCCTCAAAGTTTTCTAGGGTAAGCTAAAAAGTTATGTATCTCTTACAATACTCGTGGTTACGTGTTGCTCCCCTCTCTCCAACCGAGCACCATAGCGACGGAAACTGTGATCACTTGTCTACTGGATGGCGCAACCCAGTCTTGTGAACATCCGGGGAGTAGGGCTATCGGCTAAGAACTACTGTGGAAAAGGGCATAAAACAAAAATATCTTACCTTGGAACAGGTACTTGGTGAGGAGAAGAAGAAGAAGGGACTGCGCATGTGCAACCATGTCTCGTTTGGAGTATTTCTCTGTTCCGGAAGATTCATAATTATAAGACGCATTACAAAAAGGCACTTGATCAAGTTAGGGGCTAATAATAAAAAAATACAATTTTTCCCGAACAAACCATAAAGTTTTCTATAAACAATCGTGTAGCAACTGTTGGACGTTTAAATACTCGATTTAGTGGTCGGAGTAACTATCGAATACCCAGAAACAGAAAAAACAACAACAACTTTATTTTACTCCTACTACGCGTCAAATCTTTTAACTTGGGTTACTTTTTTTTCAATTGCTTCATAACAGAGTGGCTACACATTGACACATGCTAATCGTCAAGTCTTTATTTTGTGTTATACTTTCAATATTTTCCGAAGAAAGTGGTTAACATAAACCTAACCGTAACCCTAACGAAATCCTAAACCTAACCCTAATCATAGAAAACCGAAACCCAAATCCAAACCACAGAAAGAAAACCCCAAACTCAAAGTTTGTGTTGTAACCATACGGTTTTGGGAGCAACTTTAGAATACCCGGCCAGCATTGTTCTCAAACTTACTGGGCACATGTTTATTTAGAACGAGGAACGCGCATTAATAAATTAGCTCGAGTGGCCGGATATTCTGAAGTTTAGCCCAGTTTCATTAAGATGGTGCGTTGAATTGTTACCGGACTTAACAGAATAAAATGACGTGCAGGGCAATCGATAGTTGTACTCCAATTGAAAATTTCTGAAAAATCCCTAGTTTCAAAATATTCTGAAGAGCTAATGCAAATAAACTTGTTTGATTTTCTAGCCTATCATTGGCAAAGAAGAATTAACTCACCGTTGTTTATGAAGCATATAGAATATGTGAATGACTGATGCAATTGCCACAGAGAAGATAGAAAAACTCATTAGAGGAATTATTGCATGTAGTACTTGGAGTAGTTGAGCTGAAAAGACGGTTGAACAATGCTTGTGCTCAACTTGAAAACTAAGCCATCGTGACTATGTTCAATGGAATTCTTCGAAATCAAGCGGCCGTTCGCTAGTCTACTAGAAGTGCAATCTACAGTACATTATCGACAAACAGAAATCTGAGTCAGCTGTCTATAGCTACAAAAGTCACTGCATCCTGAGCAAAGAAGATTTCTGAATTATTCGTGTTCTTTAGCTCGTTGGATTGGAAGTAAAAATCTTCAACATAACAAAAATATCACAACTACTACATCGAGGAACAGTGACACGATAATGGCTGATTCCTTCTCGAGACAAAGTAATACTATGTACAGTTTTTTTCTCATTGCAAAGCTGTCTTCTCATTTAATAATTCTGCATTTTTAGTTGTCCAAAATCATAAAAGTATAGTGCATACCTAACTGGGGTCAACGAATCCTCTGTCCAAAGCGATTGACCTTGCTTCTTGTGGTTGGTCTGCGTATCCATAAAGAATTCTTCAGAGAATTTTTCCAATAGAGTTGTGAGGTGGTGCATGCTCAATACCAGAGGCTCACATTGAGTGTGATTGGTATAACAAGTTGCGTGCCGAAACTTTTTGTTATTTAATGAGATAATTCTGTAATGTCACTAGCTTTTGTAATTAGACAATTGCTTAATTACAATTGCAAGACTTGTCAGTGCATCAAAAAAGAAGTGTCTAAAAACATCGAGCGACAACATTTTCGTGTTTTTTTCTTAGGTTGATCGAACTTTTAACGCTCGATATGTATCAAAACGGCTTCTGATATTACTTTTGTTTGCCGGCAACAATGATCTTGGTTTTTTTTTTATTACACTCTTGCGCTGATCACAACATAAGCACATAAGCAGTTTTTTTTATGAGAAATGTCGTACTGGTTATATAAAAAGTTTAAACGGTGTTACCCGCGCTGCATCTTTTCGTGCACAAAGTTTTGTCAAGCCGCGTGAACCATTGCAGTGTGCGAAACACCCTTGTAATGAACAAAGTTATTGCGCAACCTGCAGCAAAAACCGTTGCAGAAAGAATAACCCTGCTCCGCTTTTCGTAATGGTTGCAGCGTGTCACCCCGCCCCCCTTTTGCAGCAAAGCTGCCACTCTTTCCTGAACAATAATACACACCCTTTTTTTCATAAGAACCAGTAAATTTTGGCCGAGCCTCATTGTTCTCAAATTCTTAGGGAATTTCAGCCTCAATTGTCCTTGAACTATTCGTATTTTTAAAGTTTATTCCCATAAGAATGGCAAAGGTACAAAATCACGGCAACTAAAGTAATGCAAATGCATCTAACTTGTGATCAGAAATGAAGCCGTATAGTTTGTAAATAGAAATTCGATCGACCTCAACGTTTGGAGTGTTTTAACGCTCGATAAAATTGAATTTGAGGAAAATAGCAGAATTTTGTTAAAAAAGTAAATTTTGCGTTTGTTATTCAAAATCCCAGCCTAGATTGTTCTTAGCTTGTTCTTAATTTTTGTCCAAATTTGAGCCACGTTTTTCTTAGAAAATTTGTCTTATAAAAAGCGTGCAATTATTTGAACGGATGAAGTCCAACAAGGCAAACACTAGTGAAGAAACAATCTTTTCCTTTCGAAGGATGCGGAAATTCAGCGAGGGGAGTTCGGCCAGACTATAGTGGGTCCCATTGTAATGATTTTTAACAAACATTCAATATCTACGTTGCTCTATACATTTACTCGGCTTTACAGACAAGGCTAAACAAAGAAGACGTAGCTATTAAAAATTGAAGAACAGCAGTCGACGGGGTTGGACCGATTCATGTGCGGCACCCCTAGTTCCGTCACAAAATCCTGTGAAAGTGCAGCGAACCACAAATCAACTGATCAGCTCAAAAGCCGTCTTCACACCAGAAAACGAACAAATCGTCTGTTTGTTTTACGTCTATGAAGACAATTTTTTTGAAGTCATCCAAAGTCCGACTTAGTTACAACAAATGGGTAACTTGCCCGTCGCGCGGTTATGGAACATTCAATGTTGGGAGATTTTCTTGGAAAGTTAACATGATAGAAGGGAAGAAGGCTGCACAAAAGTAATGAAATCAAACGAAAGAGCAAATCATGACCGTCTCAAATTCACATTAGTCGTCCAAACCGTCAGACGATTTATTCGCCTTCTAGTGTGAAAACGGCTATTGTTGTTCTGTCCTGGTTCCTTTTGCAGTTGCAAAGCAGATACTTTGATTTTTTTTTTACTGTTTAGCTATGCAGCAGATGCCTTCCAATGCGATTTATGTAAGGGCTCGTCCACACTAAACCGGATAGCTTTCGTGTCGTCACAAAAACCATACTCGATAGCAAATAGGTCTTTTTTCAAAAAAAAAAATTGGAGGCGGATTTCCTTGCAACACTTTTTGCGCAGTTTCCACACATACGATAGCCCTATTCAAGGTTCAGATAACTATTTAAGGTTTTCAGCTCAGTTGTTGAGCATAGCTACACTTACAAAATACAAGCTTCAATGCTTGGAGGGCGCTTCAACATGTCGAGATCCTTACAACCTTCTTAGTCAAGCCGTTGCCAGAGTTGCTTTAGCTGCAAAGCTTAAACTAATGTTTTCTCCTTTGCCGGAAGTTTTCTTAATATTAGGTACTGTTTGGTACCAAAAAGAAGTTAGGAGATTCACAGTCATCAACGGTATAATCAGTATATTTTATTGGGAGAAGTCTCCTCCGGTGGGCGTTGTCTCCATAGAGAATGGGAAACTGTTTACATTTATGATATCCGAGACTGCGGGCTTTTTAGGAAGGGGCCTCACTACGAGCTAGGAACTAGGTGGAAAAATACAGTGTTTTTCTAATGGTGCAAGACATCCTTCAATGTGAGCGTTTTTCGAAGCAGTTAGAGTAAGAATTTTATTGGTTTGCAAACACCCGTGGCGGTCAAGTCTGACTTGACGATGGCTTCTTCGAAACTGAGGGGCTAAAGCCTGGTTCACACTTGTAAGATGGGCACAAGAAGTTTGAATAACAAAGGAAAACGTAAAAGAACTCTAATAACAACTTATTCCTTCTCGTGTTAAACTTGTTTTCCATATACACGCTTTTTTTTATACAAGAACAATTTTATAAGATTAGCGAGGCTAAAACTTGCCCAAAAATGAAGAACAAGCTAAGAACAATCGAAGCTCGGCTTCGGAGGCAAATATAACTGAGCCTCGTTGTTCTAACAAAACTGTTTTTATAAAATAAAAAGCGTGTGGCGTCAACTTCGCGCCTGAAGAATGATGTGTAAACACTGAATTAACTTTCGATCGTTGAGATCGCTGAAAGTGCAGAGACTTGCATTAAATTGTTTGACGAATCTCGATCGCTTGAACAAATACTGGTTCTATTCCAGCGATTGCTAACATTGCGATCGTTGAGATCACTCAGGTTGCTGGATTTCGGTTTCCGTATAATTGCTGAGATCACCGAGCTAATTTTTGTGCAATCCTAGCGATCTCAGAGAACTCAGCGACCATATGTAAATCGGGTTTACTGACGTGGAACTGACTTTATCCTTTATTTTGTGTTAAATTTCTTTTTCTTGTGCTTAAAGGTACTTTATTAAGATTTGAAACTTAAATTAATGAGAGTAACAAAATGTTGACGAATATCCCAGGTGGCCCTCACCGCAGTACTGAGAGAGTCTTTCACAATTGCAGAGAAAATAGTTAATAGAACAAACTGATAATGACACTCGACGGTTTCTTTGTTGTATGCTTCTGTTTTTATTGTTCGTTTGCCCTGACCCTGCGCAAAACACAGAAAGTATTGAAATACATACACGCAACGAACCAGTAAAAGCATTTGGACTAACACATTGAACAAAGCAGTGTGCAAGGTCATGGTTTGTTCAACATAAAACAAAGCAGCTTTGTACACTTCTTCTTAAGTTTGTTGAGCTTCTGAACCTGTTAATTCTATCAACTAATATGTAGAGAAGTATGTACCGTGAGCTCAGCGCCCCTGTCCACGAACGGTCTGGCGAAAGAAGGTCACTTAATGTTCAACTCTCGACCAGACAAAGGACTGAACCTGAAGCCTTATGGTTTTGCAGTCAGAGATCTTGCCAACTGCGCTAAACAAACGTGCTAACATCGCTTATTTAACACGCGTGAACCAGACCAAGTACTATATCGTTCACATCCACAACACACATCGGTCCTGCTATGTCTTCGCCTCAGCTGAGCCGGAGTGGTCAAAACTCGCAGCCTTTCCCATTACCGAAAACATTCCTTTCAACACTCTACAACTCAACAGAGGCTGCGAGTCTGCCGGCGGCAGGATTGGTCCATTCTCTGTGACGTAAACAAACGGGAATCTCAGTACACAGAAACTAGCGGGCGGTAGAGTGATGCCCGAACTGACCCCTGGGAGAAAGACAGGACAGGGGGGTGTAGCGGGCTGTATCCGAGGCTTGAGGGTCACGAGGAGCGGAGAGTCCGGGGTGACGACAAATACGCGCATTAGCTGTGCCATCAGAGGTTTGGAGGACCTGCAGGGGCACGGAAAGTACAGCGGCATGTCCATCGCGACTAGCTTCTGCGCAGTCTCCTTCACGTGACCAGAACTTGTTGCTTTCACCATTTTGTCTGGCCCTGAACAAATAAACCTGCAAAGAACCAAGAAAACACCGCAACTGCTTGCATAAAATGGTTGTTGCCATATACAGTACAGAGTTTCCAACCTATAACACATCATGAAATTCAAAGTCTTTTTAGGACTTTTCTAATAGATTCAAGGACCTTTTGAGGCACACAGAAATTGAAGTTTTGATAGAAAGTGTATTTCTAACAAAAGTCAGTTCCGTGTTTTTGTCTCCGAACATAACTGGGAGTTCAAATAAAATTATTAATTATTTTTTAACAGTTAGCTATGTGATAATTCCTTTAGGAACAAATTTAAGCATTTCGAAGGCTCTTAGGCTTGGAGTTGTTTTTCCAAGTTCGATGAAGGGGTTTCCAGGGTTTTCAAGGGCAGCAAGAACTCTGCACACAAAAATAACAAAATACCCCAGACGAAGATTTTTCCTTGAACCCGCCAGGGAAGACAGGGATGGAATGAGGATGGGGCTGGTTCTTTACAACAAAACAATTTTACCCAGCTCCCTCACCCCTACCTGCAATACTTGAATAACCGTTAGTCGCGTTACCTCACCTTGCAACACGCAGAATACTCTTACATTTCCTTACAAAATATTAGTTATAAATAAATATCAAAGAAAGCTGTGACCATCGTCAATAGATGCCTGTCAAAAATATTCAAGAGCTGTCCGAAGCTTCCTTCGACAGTTTGGAAAGGCTCTCAAAAACTTTCCAAAGATTCCGGTACCACTGATCATGATAAAAATATTATGATAAGTAAACTCAAATTGATTTTGATTTTGACGTTTTGCACCCATACACAATCACGGCCGGACCATTATGTGATTGACTACATAAAGAACGAACAATCACACAGACCGACTACAGAAGCGATTCGCACAGCCAAAATCTGAGGGTGTAACTTTAATATTCAGAAGTTTTGTTGAACATATTTTAAGACTACACACGTTTCTAAGGAACTCGTAGGGTAAAACTAAAAATAAAAAATTCCATATATATTTTAAGAGGGCATCTGGTAATTTTACAAATATCACTTTTTACTTTGTGGCAACCTCTTTTCCTGCGAAACACCGATATAGAGTTAAAATTTAAAAAATCAAAAAATACGTACCTGTGACCTCGAGGGCACTCATATTCGTCTCCAATATAGGCCCTAACACTTGATCCCCCCTCGCGTTGGCCCCTGCCCCGAGTGCGCGATGTACCAGTTCCTGCCCCAGGCTTGGAGGGTCCCTGAGGAAAGAGTAGCGGCAGCTGGCTTGTCTTGTAGTCCGAGCACTGTTTGTGGGAGAAGCTGACGACTTGGTGGAGGGGGAGCACCGCGGTAGACACTGTGGGGGAGGGGAGCTCGTTGGGAGCCGGCCACGCCTCGCCACCGCTGGACTGTGGAGGAACAGTAAAGGGGAACTGCTTGATTAGGGGCTGTATCTTGGCACGCTTGGGCAGTCTTTCTACTTAGAACCTTTTAGAGGTTATTTAAAGAGCTGATTTTGGAAAAATGGTTTGGCAATTATGTGACACCATCGTGTGACACCTATGCTTGAGACAATTATATGACACCGTTTGTGACACCGTTGTGTAACAGCGTTACGTGTGACATAGTTGTGTGTCCCGGTATGTGACATTGTAATGTGACATCGTAGTGTGTCCTGTTGTGTGACATCGTTATGTGTCATCGCCAAGTGTTCCGTTGTGTGACACCGCAACGTTCCTAGGGCCTAGACAGTTCTTAGAGTACGACTAATGTAACCGAAGTAGTTTATCATGACAATCGTCCTTTATTCAGCCTCTCTCCGCCTTTTGTTCTTGGGTCAAGGAAAAACTGAAACTTTTCTAACTTAGCTTAACTTCAAAGGCTTTATTTCACGAAAAGTAAAACTATTGTATTTTTTTTTTGCCGTTCACTAGACAAAGTGCTCGCAAGACGGATTTATTTGTTTGTACCCAGCATTGTGATTAGTTTTGGTGGTCAAAATGAGTACGGTTACGATAGTCGCATTGCAAGTGTTACAGACTGTAGATGCATAAAAAAATTACCTTCACCCCAAAGTGTTTGGCCTGTCCATCAAACTGGCTCAGCAGCTCCGTCTGACCATCGTTCAGAACGGGAATGTCCCAGGCTAACAGGAAGTTACTCCCCGGAAAGAAGCCGGGCTGGTCCAGCCCCTTTGAGGCCTGGTACAGAGAGGCGGTGCCCAACTTACAAAGCGACCAGGATGGCACACGCGGGTAGGTACCAGGAGGTGAATCACTGGTCAGCATGCTTTTCAGCACTCCCTGACTCTTTTCTTGACGTTGCCATGGTGACGCCACGGCAGTGTCACTTGTGTAAACATGAGGCTCGTGAGTACTTAAAATTTCTTCTGAGCCCACGGTGCTCACTTCGCCAGTTAAAACTGCAGAAGTGACACTTCTCAGTTCGTGAGATTCGTGTGACGTCATTTCCAGGGTGGACTGGAAGCCACTGAGGCTGTACGCATGCGAAGAACTCACGCTGTTGCCATGACTACTCGCAACTACTTTGCCAGACCCCATCGAAGCTGCAACTTTGTCAGGGATCGGGATAATGCCGGCAACAGGTGCCTGCGGAGTGGTTGCCTCGTGGTCAGTGGCTGACTCTTCGTGTACATGTTCGTCCTCACTGCTGGCAGCCTCGGTCACATGTGCGGGTTCACTAGTGCCAGAGCTTGTTGTTTCGACGGCCATTTCCAGCAGCGGTGGTTCCTCTGCTTCATGTGTGTCCTTGATGACCGGCTCGGCTGCACGAGGGAGGAGGAAGCTCGGGTGGCAGGGAAATGCCAGGTGGCCTAAGTACGAGCAGCATTTCAACTCTTGCGCCATGTAGAAGCCGTAGTTTGCTGTCTGTTATGATCAGTGATCCGGTGAGAAATGACTTCATATGTTCGACAACACTAACAACAGCAACGATGAGACTGACTTAAACAGCTTTCAAACTGCATTTGCAGTACAGCGGAAAAACTCTTTGGGAAATATGTAAGTTACTACAATCTAAAAAATGAAAGAGTAAAGTTGTAGTTGTAGAAAGCTATTTTAAAGATTCAGTTTAATCTTGCTATTAAAAAAAACTGTTCCTTTCGTTTTTGCGAAAGGCACAGCAAAATACATAGATCGAGTGAGTGAGTTAGCGAATGAGTCAATGGCTTAGTAAGTAATGAAAGAACAACGAAACCTACCTTGAGATCAAAAGGATCTTCTCTCTGCTCCTGCAGTCGACCACAATTACACGCAGACACGCTGGTGATGCGGCTCGAGTGCGGCTTACACGGGACCCCTGTGGTGTGCTCCTTCTCCTCGGCACCAGGCAGACCCACGTCATCTGACACCGTATGATACTGTTCAAACAGACAGTAATATTATTGTTATCATTATTATTTATACTACTTATGATAATAACAATAATGGTAATAATAACAATAACGAAAAATTAAAACTTTAAAACACTAATGATAACAATAAAAACAATAATAATAAAAATGATGATGATGATGATGATGGTAATGATGATAAAAGTAAAGGTAGTAATAACAATGATTTTTCATATTAGGAGAAAAATAGCTCATCTCTGGTTTTGTTTTTCATAATTTCACATTTTACAGCCGAAATATGTCTTTCCCGGCAGACCTTACCAGCCTGTAAAGGATAAGAGGGTATGTTCTTATTTTTTGTACCCCCCCCCCCCAACCTGGTAATAAATTGGTTTATTATGAGTAAACGTTAAGTAAAACGATGTGTGTATAGTAGACACAGCAATTTAACTTAGAACTGATAAAGTTTAAAAGCTTACAGGATAAACGCAATGTCGTCCGGTCAAGCTTCGTTCTTCACACAGCTGTCTTCCATTTAGCCACACCTGTAAACATTTCACTCATTGAATTTATCATACTAAGGTGTCCAACCCTATAAAGACAACTTGCCCTGTTTGTAAATCTAGAATAAGGCGTAATATCTTGTTGTCAAAGTTTTAACCTCAGGAAAAAGAATGACTAACGATAGGTAACCCTTCTTGCGATACCTGTTTGAGCTGATAGATTTGATTAATGCCCGGCTCGTAACTTTTATTGCAACGTTATCAAATTGACCATTTGACCGCGTGACGAACTGGGCACAATGAGTCAAAATGTGACTACTAGGAGAGGAATCATTTGCAATGGATACTCTAAAAAAGGGAAGATTTTAAGTTCTTTATTATCCCGCTTCCACTGTATAATAAAATATTTTAAATGATTAACTTATACAGCGAGGCCAAATGCGTAGGCCTTTCAAGGTGGACTGGCTAAAAAGTAAGAGTATAATATACAAAGTACAACACGTAACTAGTTTCTGCCTATAAATACCGTAAAAGAATGTGTTAAAAAGAAAAAAAATCGCTTAATTAGTTAATTAATTAATTCACTAATTGGGTAGTTGATTAATTAACAGGGTTGCCACTGTTAACTGAGTGTAAAGTTCAAGGACTTTTCCAGGATTTTCCAGGACCTTTTTAAGCAAACTCAAGGACCTTCTGTACTAATAAAGCTTATTTATTGAGTATTAATTCAGCAATGACCTTAACAAGTATTGCTTCCGGGGAAAAATCGAGCTTCGTTTATGTTTTCAAATATGTTTACATAATACGTATATGTCCGGTTAGAACAAACAACTAATTTTGATTATTCTTGGCAGGTAAAGGTGAAAAACCTTGCCTAACCAAATTCAAAGACTTTCCAGGCCCTTGAAGTTTTTTTTTTTGCCAATTCCAGGACTTTCCAGAATTTTCTTGGGCCGCGGCAACCCTAAATTAAGCAAAACTATACAGCTAAGAAAACAACTGAGGACAGAGAATTTACGTTGTAGTAATTTATGGTTGATAAGTAGAGGTTATAGGACAGAGTGGAGTCCAATGCAGTCTGTTATCATTACAAGTTATAAACTACAATTATTCTTAAGGCAATCACGGCTGTTACGGTCTATTAAACTACTGACACCTTAATGGGACTCAGCCCCGTTCATGCCCAGTCCCTTTAGGCCGAAAAAGTCCAAAGTACTATACCTACTTTATTACACTCCTCCTGTAGCTGGGCCGCATAGTGATCGAAAGCTGGCCCACGTGCATGCAAGGCGAATACCCGGAGTGCTTGTGTCAGCTGAAACGACACGCCAGAACGGACAACTTTAGAATCATTTTATTGCCAACAGGAGTTGAAACAAAAGTATGTTTTTCCCCTTCTTTCCCGTACATTCTAGATATTCCGGTAACTTCTAGACTTCCCAAATCACCTTAACAACAAAACTAATACAGATATCCATTTAAGAGCGTGTGAAGTGGTGCAAACTTTTTAACAACTTACATTTATCAATGAGCAATAAATTGCTATAAGTTTCTCTCACAACAAAAATCAAAGAGTTAATTTTAAGGGCTGTTCAAGCGCTTTTGAAAATCTAAACCAGTTAACTTTAAAGAGTTTTCCATTATTGATTTGGAATGAACTAACCAAGCGCGGTACATTGTCGCCTTAAACGAGAAAAGCAGTCTCTGATACAAATAATTCTGGATAACTGACACAAACACAAAGTTTAAACTCTATTTGTTACTGTACCTGGCTGATGTGTACACTTTGTGTATAATGAGACGGTAAAGTTTCAAGGTACGCACTTGTTGCAAGGGGCAGTACTTTACGGCAGCGGCTACAAAAGAAATAGAGAACAAGCCCTTTAAACTGGCAAGTGTAAATAGGCAGAATCAACATTTAAATGTATACAGTCTACTTCGTTACACCGTCAGCTCAGAGTTACAGGGTGAAAAACAAGATTGCCATCTCTCTTATTACTCCATATGGTTAAATCCTTTCAATCCAAGCTTATTTACAATATCGACAACATAAGTTTTTTGGTAATGAAAATAAATTAAAATATCATACACAACAATTACCTGATAAAAAACCCTAAATTCTCCCAACTTGTTTGCGAGGAAACTAAGGCGGCAGTTTAGGAGAACTCGGCAATGCGTCATATGGTGAGTTTGGAGCTGAGAGAGTTAACAGTGTTGTTCTGAACCAAGGGCAAAAGCTACTTTCCTTATGAAACTAAGTGTCTATTCTCTTCAAAGATAAAGGTATTAAAGAGCAACTCCATTGGCTGGAAAGGTACTGTGTACTGGCCTCAGAGGGATCTTCGGCTGCACTCACACGTTGCGCTACAAATGCTCTCTAAGTATAAGTTAGGTTTGCTGTATAGCAAGGAAACGAATCCTCAAATTAGTATTTTCTGACGAAAGGTTGGGTTACGTTTCAGACTTTCTAACTGTTCCCTAACGACAGCTCAGGAGTGAATCTTAAAGTTTGTTTGAATAAGATGAGCTCACAATGTCGGATGTCTTTACCCTTCAGAGAACTTGCTGTCGAGGTCCAGTTGAGACGCCATAGCTGTGAGAATGCTGAGACCTTCACTGGCTGAACCAAGGAACAGGTCGTACAGAACGTGGCACACTTGGGCCCACAGGCGGCAAGTTGGAACCTGCCAGGCCAACACATATATACAGTTAATAGGTTAGTTAGCCAGTCAGTCGGTCAGTCAGTGAGAGAGTGAGTGAGTGAGTCAGTCTGTCAGCTGTTATTCAAGGCATTTTCTGTTTTCTTAACCATTATATCCTTGTGCGTTGTCAACAACTAACAGTTTCATAAGGAGTAAAGGATGATAATACAGATTTTTATTTATTTATTAGTCAACTATTTAATCAATCAATCAATCAATCAATCAATTAATCAGTCAATTAATCAATCAATTAATCAATCAATCAACTAACCAATCAAATCAATCAATCAGTCAATCAAATCAATCAATCACTTATTAAGCAAGCAGTCTACCTATCTATCTATCGATCATCAAACAAAGCAACCCCAAAAGACTAAATCAGATTCTAAAGCACGAAATCAGTGAATCACGCAAATAAGCTGGCAAGAAGTGCACGAGGAAAAATATATCAACCAACTAGTATTTTGTTTGAGACTAGTTCACATGACTAGGTTGCCCCCAATAATCCTACTTATGCTTCATTCCTCTAAGACCTGACTACTGTACCTCCCAACAACACACCCGTCCTATCTGCTCCCCATGTCATCAGATCACCTTACTAGAGTATGTAACGCTCGACAATCCCCCAACGAATTCATCGTCTTGCAGTTAATATACTCGCTTTTCTTCAACAGCAAGGTAAACCCACATATAGTGACTGTTCCAAAACACACCTGTCTCAACCTTCGTCTCATGTTATCAGACCACCTTACTATCGTAAGTACCACTCGACAACCCCTCCAACGAGTTTCTTGTCATGTAACTCATGTGATTCCATTAACATGACTTGTTTGCATTTAGTAACACCATTAGTGTTCCAAAACACGCTTGTCTCTACCTTCATCTCAGTCGTCAGTCCACACTACTAAGATACTCTCGATTCAACAACCTCTCATCCCAGTTCTCATGAAATTCCAATAATGAAGCTCTTTCGCAACAAAACATGCACTGTTCAACACCATAATTTGCATATAACTTCATCAGACACCTTACCAAGTTATGTAAATCACAAATAAACCTTCAATTCCCTACCTCCACCCACCCCCTGTCATATAGCTCACTTAATCCCATCCACATTAATAATTTACCTTCAATAATCTTACTAAGGCCCTGTCTTCTGACCGCTAATTATGTGCCTCCACAAGTGCTTCACAACATCCCAGCCACGTGACTCATGCACTTTAATTCCATCTACAAGACTCAATTGCCTTCAATAACCCTATTCCCCTCTCATCTGACTAATACACCTCCACAGGTGCTCCGCGATACTCCACAATCATATTTGGACATGCAACACTCTCCCTACCTCCTCCCAAATCCTTGCCATCTAACCACATGTATCTCCATCTACATGACCCATTTACCTTCAATAACCCTATTCCCCTCTCATCTGACTGTTACACCTCCACAGGTGCTCCACGATACTCCGCAGTCTTATTTAGACATGCAACATTCTCCCCACCTCCACCCAAATCCCTGCCCTCTAACCACATGTATCTCCATCTACATGACCCATTTACCTTCAATAAGCCTATTCCCCTGTCATCTGAATGTTAGACCTCCACAGGTGCTCCACGATACTTTGCAGTCTTACTTACAGGTGTATACATGCAACAGTCTCCCTACCTCCACCCGATTACCTGCCATCTAACCACATGTATCACTATCTACATCACCGATTTACCTTCAATAACCCTATTCCCCTGTCACCTGGCTGTTGTACCTCCACACGTGTTCCGCAATGTCCTCTAGCTTTATTCAGACAAACAAAACTCTCCTTATCTTCACGTAATCTTCTGCCATCTAACTTATGTAATTCTGCCTACAGGCACGACTCGTTTTCCTTCAATAACCTTACTCCCTATTGTCTGCCTGCTGTGCCTCCACATGTGTTACACGACATACCTCAGACTTATTTAAGCATGCAACATTCTCCCTATCTCCACCCAGTTCTCTGCCACTCGATTCATGTAGCTGTACCGTAACTCCTACATACACAACTCACTTGCTTTCAATAACTTTACTTCCTTGTCAAGTGACTGCTTAGGCCCTGTTGTTTAAAGTCCATTATAAAATAAAGCAGATATAACGCGCGCTCTGATTGGCTGGGGTGCCGTGTTCTAAATCCGACTAGAGTGTCGACTAGAGTGCGTCTGCATAAGTCACCACATGAACTATAGTTTTTCCTTCGTACATTTCCGAAACTGGATATGAAAGAAGATTTTGCTGAAGAAGATTTTGCTGAAGAAGATTTACCCAATTTTTTTATAAGAATTTATAAGATTCAGAGGGGCAACGCCGACTGTGACATGTACCTGCCTGGGAAAGGCAGGGAACTAGCAACTTTTGGCG
>JAOBRG010338570.1:0-10555 GCA_027574985.1 Umimayanthus nakama | reverse complement strand
ATTCTGTGAATTTCGATTGTTTCTTGATGAAGTGTGTGTCAATATCCCTCTCAATTTTGTCTAAAGTTTCTTCGTATTTCTTGTTTTCTTCTTTCAGTGATTCAATGCTTTGCAGAGTGTTTGGTTCTTCCTCTTCTTTGGATGTAGTGATCTTACCATTTTCATCTTTGGAGTGAGTTAGGTTGGTAGAAGATTGGAGTTTGTAAAGAGTACTGGTGTTTTGTTCAATGAGTAAGAGAGTTTTGTGTGCGCTGAGGAGTTTTTTTCTACTGAAAGCATCAAGACGTTTGTTGTTTTTTAACGCAACGTTGCCATTCTTTTGTATAGTCTTATTTACATTTTGCAATTTTTTTTTTGTCTTCTGATCTTCCTCTTTCGTCGCTTCAGTTGCCTCTTACTGAGTTTCTTCCCTGGATCGTTGCTGGTTTGGCCATTTGATTTTTTGGCTTGGCCATTTGAATTGTTGGCTATACTGGGGCTGGTATCAGACGTTGGTGGTCGGAGAGGTGAAGCCCTTGAGTCAAAGAATTTAAGGACTTCTAGGAAGGTTGGATTGTCTCCTTTACTGGCCTTCTCTGCTTTTTTCTGTAGTCTTCTTTTAACATGTGAGAGTGTTTGTTTACGGACCATCTGAGTGAAAAGAATTAAGGAGGCTTTTCGGTTTAGCTGATCAAAGCATGGTTTTCAGGGTTGTATGATGACTGATCACATTTAATTTCATGAGCATGAAAGGAGGTTTGTTTTTTATATTTAATTAGGCCATTGGTTGAATATTAAATATTGTAAGTCTGATAATGTTGATGGTAGTATCAAGGTAAGATGTTTCCGAAGGTGTAGTAGTGGTGTTCTTCAGTATTAAATCCGATGGGTAGATCTCGTTGATGTGTTTGTTAAAGCTGTCGTTGTTGACACACAAAAGATCGTCGATGTATCGGAACGTTTTAATGAACTGTAGTGCCCCAGTAATATCACCCTTCAAAGTTTTAATAATAAATTCATACTCGTATGTGTGGAGAAAAAGATCTGCTAACAACGGTGCGCTGTTAGTACCCATAGGAATACCAGTAACTTGTCTAAAAACTTTTCCTCCAAAACGGACGAAGATGTTATCGATAAGAAAATCAATAGCACGGCAAAGATCTCTGCAAGAAAATGATATCTGTTACACTTCTTCTCATTTGTCCAAAAGTTCGGAAGTTATCCGTGAAAATGAAGCTTTTTCGTCTAATTTTCTTCAGCAGTTCGTGAATACGATGTTTCAACTTTTCGTGCGAGATGCTGGTATAGAGGGTTGAAAAATCCCACGTAGTTACAAAAGTAACTTGAAACTGCTTTATGCCGATCGTTTGATTAACATCTAATGAGTTATTGATAATCCACATTGCATTCACACCGGTTCTGTCGTAGATGGGTTCGCAATAACTTATACAGTGACTCTTTACTAATTTAAGGCAACTGGTAATTAACTCAGACAGTTTAGTGGTAGCACATGAACTTGAACCGGCAATGAATCTGGCTTTGTATAGGTTTTTGTGAAGTTTTGGTATGCAGTACAGCTGTGGCAGATTTTCTTCTTCATCGGTCAACTTGATCTTGAACTCCTTTTCCACAGTTTCTTTGTTTTTCTTTATTACTTCATCTGGTGCATAATGTTGTGCCACATAAGTACCATTAGCATTGCCGTTTGAGTCAATACCAAGTTCGTCCATCTGAGTTTTTATGTAGAAATACTTACATACAAAAATAATATTATTGCCAGCCTTGTCTGCTCGAACTATAACAAGTTTACTGTGTAAATCTTTCAAATACGAAACTACGTATTTATCTTTTAAAACTTGCATAAGTTTCTTAACTTTATTCTGCTTAAATTAGTTAATTTTATTACTTATAATCAACTTTAAAGTGAGCAACCATTCGTTTAGAACAGACAGAGGTACTTCTTCTCGTTTACTCCAGTTCTTGTCACAATCGTCTACCGCCTTTAATATGAAATTTTTATTTAGATCCCACTCGATAGTATTTTCTTCTCTGTACGTTGGTCCTTTCGACAGCAGGCGTCTTGGTTTTCTATTTTTAACAATACGGAGATCACTGGTAATAATGTCACCATGAGGCTCATAACAAAATGTAGATGATTTCTAATCACATGACTGGTTCCAGTTACCATCTTTATTTAAAGTAACATCAGATAATGTTTGATTATAATTAAATACTTTTCTAGAAATATTTTCTATATACTTATAAGATATTACTGGCGTTTCTTTCTCCTTAAAGTAAATAGGTACTTTATAATTAACTAATTTGTTATGTAAAATGTTATGTAAACTTACTTTATCTATACCCCTATTATGAAAATGTAGCTTGATAAAATAGCGTCGTGGTTTAGGTATACAATTATTGCTACGTACTGGTTGAAATAATCTCCTACAACATACATCTAGAACTCTACTTAAAAAACGTTTATCTTTATTACCAGTTATATTTTGTTCACATTCTAAATATATTTTATGTAATGTAGATAACCGAATGCCATGAAGAGTTGTCAACAGATGATTTAGACATCCGCCGTGTTCTTTGTCAGAAATACTATAAAGGTTTTCAAGCGTAGTCTTGGACCTGCTCATTTTGTTTCGTCTTCTTCCATTGCTTCTTTTTCGTCTCTTATGTTTATATAAAAGACTGAAAACATTGATGTTATTCTTGATATTTTTTGACACATTTTCGACACTCTGTAGCCGGTCATTAAGTCCGTATGGATACACTTTACCAAGTTCTAACATCCAAAAACGTTCTCTATCCAAACGTCTGATGGTGACATCTTCATCTGATTCGCCTGGAAGTATATTAATTTTTTCAATAGGTTGAATTTGAATATCAGCCACAGAATGTCCAGATTGGTTGAAATGTTTGGCAATAAACATATTGGCGTGTTTCTTAATGGCTGATCGATGTCCAGATAGTCGTTTGCTAAGTTTCTGTTTGGTCTCTCGAACATACTAGTTATCACATTTACTGCAAGTAATGAGATAAACTAAATTACTAGTAGAACAGCTAAGTTTACAGTTACCAACAACTTGATATTTACGATTAGTTAAACAACTTTCAAAATACTTTGAAGAATGAAACACTGGGCGTGCAGCGCAATTAATTCTACTACACTTAACTACAGAAGCAATCTTACCTGTTGAAGACGGTTTAAGGATTTTGGATGGACTTGTTAACTTGTTCTTGTAACGACCTTTTCTTTCCTTTTAACGATGGTGTATCGTATGGTTTGGCACATTTAGCCTAGCAGAACAATCATTGAATGGACCACACAAAGAAAGTCCTGGGGTCCTTGTTAACCCGGGCGACGACCCAGCCGGTATGGTAACTTTAACAGGTTTACTTTTCATTATCATAGTAAGAGTTAGCACATTTGAGTAAAACTCAAAACAACCGTATAAGACGCCTCACTGTCATATTTATCTCCTTTCGGCGGAGCTTCTTCAAACATCTTATAAGCGCTCTCACTTTTCTTTCACTCAGTTTCTTTTGGTGTCCTCCAATCACCTTGTGTTTATGTTTGTTAGCATGAAGTCCCTGATTTTTCTCTTGCCAGTCTTTTACGAGACGGTATGCGCTGCTTTTTGATATCTTGATCCTTTTGTTATATACACATTTTTCAAACAGTTCCTCTTTTGAAAACAAATGTTTCGTAAGTGTGGTAACAAAATCAGTGCGTGAAATGACCGACCGTCTGATATTGTAAGTGACCAATGGAAGAGGACCCGGCACAAATCAATCACCTGGCATGAAACTGGCAGCAATCTTTCCATTTGTCGCCGTAGTAGCTGAAATAGATGGCTGCATGAACCCATCATCACTTGATGCAAGGGTTGGCTCCGTGTAAACAACACCTTTGGCACTGGCTGGTCCAGCATCTGAAGTTGTTTTTTGGACGATGTTTTTGTCAACTGGCTGCGCCACTGAAACTACTCCGGAAAGATACGGGCACTGACAACTGCAAACTTTGAGCTTCGCCACTTCAGCCCGTAGATTTAAAAGGTCAGTGTGCATTTCACATTTCTGTATGAGCTTGAGAGTTGCACTAAGTTCAACATGACTGTTGCTTTCTACCCTGTTCTTGTCGTAATGCCAGAGGAAATCCAAGACTTCGCCTACACCTTCCTCACTACTCTGATTGTCTGAGCAAACAGAACAAAGGATTATTTGTAGTTTGCATTCATTCTCCAAATAGTATAGTGAATAACGGCATGGCGATGATCTTGCTATACATAACAAAAGAACATAATTACAACTATGTTGTTAAAACCAATATGTTGGCTATTATTTTAGTCACATGCAAACTAAAAACAAACAGATACAATACACCGAGAGCTTGAGCCACAGCGTGCAACGAATTGAGAAAAACTTTAAATTCTAACAAAAAAGTTCGAGCTACAATACTTATTTCTTAAGAGGCCAATAGCACTTCTAATCAATACCAAAAGCTTCCACAAGGCACGTCTGTTTCTTAGAGAAAACATAAAAATGCAACGGCAAATCAAGTGCGACGAATTAAGTCAAACTGTCCAACATAGGACATTGCTCCCCGGCTAAGGATAAAATGATAAAAGGCTATATAGATCTATTATTTACCAAAAACAACAGAAAATCACGTGCAACGAACTAAGTAAAATTTTGAGTTTCAACAAACAAGGTTGCGATACCATACTGACCTCCTACGAGGTCGCCAGCTCTTCCGTCCTCTTGTGCATGGTGTTATGATGGCTAAGACAATTTGATGATAAACAGAAATTTATTCACGCCATGTTTTCTACTCGACTAAAAAAAAGATGGCGAACAACAAAGACCCAGCATGCATTGCGGTCTTAACAAAACGTTACAGCTTCCGGCAATGTCACGTCCGGTAGTGCTGATCAATACATTACACATGGGCCGACACAGGCCTTTTCTCCCCGCCTGAGGAACGTGAGAGCAGAAGGTTGTATAGGTCTACCATACACCGGGTGAAACAGCAATCACGTACAACGGATTGGGATAAAATTTTGAGCTTTAACAAACAAGGTTGAGATACCATACTCGCCCCCTACGAGGCCGCCAACTCTCCCTTTCTCTTGAGCACTGGCCAAACCAGCCCTTTGCTCCCCGCCTGAGGAAACGTGAGAACAGAAGGTTATATAGGTCTACTATACACTGGGTGCAACAGCAAACCATGTGCAACGAATTAGGACAAATCTTTGAGCTTTAACAAACAAGGTTGGGATACCATACTCAACTCTTATGAGGCCGCCAGCCTTCTACACTTCTTTCCCACTTGCAATCTCACGAACTTTCTCTTTGGCAACAACAAATTTCTTTTATCTCAAAATTGACAGATTACAATAATATTTGTTTGTTAAATAGTTCGTAGGTGCTGTTTGCCTGGAATGACCATAAGGGCTATACAAGCCAGGTAACCAAAATGCTACGAACAAAAAAGAATTCTTTATTAAAACTTTGTGTCGATGTAAACTGCTATTAACTTGATAGGGACATCTCCAACATGCACCTTTTTTGTTTACATATAAGTGTTATACGTTCACACCATAAATGGTATGTAGATTCCGACCACAAGAAACTTTTACAAGAAGCAAGCGCGGGATTGTTCTTGTGGCATTAACTAGCAGTTATGATCATTTATTCAGTTTCGTATTGTGATTGACTAGGGATATGCTTGAAATTTGAACAGTTAACATTGTATATATTTTGTTTGTTTGATTTACCAGGATTCAGTAAGTGCGCAGGTACTTTGAACTTGTACAACTCGTTGATGTCATCTGGAGAAAGTTAGCACTGTTAAAAATTTTTTTTTTTCTAAATTTTTGTAGTTACTCGAGCAAGATGGCGTTCAGTGAAAATTGTTGTTAATTTCGGGTTTTTTTATTGTAGAGGGTAAAAAATCAATTTACCATATTTACACTTCAGCTGTTTCGAAAGAGCTGTTTGCAAAAATTTGTGCTAAACTGCAGATTACCCCCTCCCCTCACGGAAAGCTCAGCCTCTGGATCAACTCGTCAACTAACTGGTACATTGGTCAACTTATCAACTAATCAACCCATCAAGTCGTCAAAGCGTGTGTGTGTAAACAAGTCGGTCTTTCTTTGTAGTAGAACGAAGCAACACATATTGATGTCAACGCGTGAATATGTTAGTTTAGCAGGTCTCTGTCTTAATTTGTACACTGCAGTAGAACGAAGCAACACATTTTGACGTCAACGCATCAACGCATGAATTTCAACAAAGTCTCTGTTTCTTTATAGTAGAACGAAGCAACACATTGATGTCAACTCGTCAACGCTTGAACGTGTCAACAAAGTCTCTATTTGTTTATAGTAGAACGAAACCACACATACTGATGTCAACTTGTTAACACGTTAATGTATCAACAAGTCCTTGTCTTTCTTTCTAGTAGAACGAGGCAACAAATATTGATCGGTGAGCGCGTCAATTCCTCAAGACGTAAATGTGTCAACATGTCTCTGGCTTTCTTTACAGTGGAACGAAGCAATTCATTAACTTTAAAACTTTGTGACGTTAACCACACATAATCCCAGCATAAAAAATAAAATACTCGTAATGTTTGGTTTGAAGTCGTTGTATTCGCATTCTTTGTATTTCTTTTATTGAAGATCCTTTATTAATAATAAGTCTAATATATCAACATTTACGTAGTTGTACACCATTTGTAATCCTGATAAACAAACTGTCAGCGTAAACTTTAGAGTTAGACAAAAAATGAGTTCGAATAATTAAAAGATAACGAAATTCGACGTACACTCTAGCATGGATATAGTTTGCGCAAATCGTATAGAAAACATTTAAAAAGGTCCTCTTCCTTGTGGATGTACCTCCAAATGAACTTCACTAAATAGCTTGAAAACTGCCTTCTTCGCACACCAAACTTTGGTAAATTTACTTTGCTTGACGCCAGTGCCCTTCTATCTTGTTTGTATGGTTTCTTTCGTCATTGACATATTCTACTGAATGATAAACTGTATAACGGTGGTAACCGTGTTTGTCAAGATTAATGTAGCACTTAAAACAGTTCGAAGTAATCAATGTCCCACGCTCGACGCACTCTTCAATGAATGGCAGCAGGACAGCTTCACTTCTTACCTCCACTGGCACTATGAAACACTTGCGGGGGTCCTCTTCTATGCCGCCAAAAACGTTCACCTGGTGACGATGGTACTTTCTTTTGTCAAACAAGCTTTCGTCTGTTTGGACCTTCTTTACGTCTCTTCCCAGCTTACAGCTATCGCGCATCAGCGTGATCTCGCACATCTTCCGGCAAAAGGTGTCCCAGTCAACAGCTGCGTTGGACGCGAGACACAGCTGTTGTATAACTTGGTTCTGTGGCATTCCAGCAGTCCACCCATAAGTGAACTTGACAACCTCTTCGAGGGTCATGTTGCTGTTTTCGAACCACGTAGACTTTCTAATGCTTTGTTCTGCGTAGTGCTTCTTTGCCAAAGGTTTCCTTTTACACACCCACTTCAAGCCATCTGACCTGTCGCTACAACCAGCGAGCTGTATGCTGTCCTTGCACTTTGGACACAGTCGCTCCGAGGGAATGAGTTGTTGTTCTCGTAACCAATCGACCATCGTGTCTGTCGCACAGGATGTGGTCTCGAAGGTAGTCGTATGTCGTGAAGGACCTCTTGCTTTTCTCCTCTTGTCTTGCGTAACTTGAACATAACGGAGAATTAGTCTGAGAGGACACATGTTAAAATGTTGAAAAACTAGGTCCAGCTTGCTCTCCAACCGTTCTCTTTCTTTTGACTGAGTACATTTTTTAGATTTTTAATTTCATGAACTGTTGTGCTGCTTTTCCTTTCCATTTAAATGTAGAACTCTGTTGTTATGTAGATCAAAGTAAAACCAAGTATCTCCACGTTGTGTCATGTTTTTTTTAACGAATTGTAGTTGTTCGCTCTTTTTTCAATAACTTGATAATCACGAAACCAAAACTGGGAACTCATTAGCCACTGTACGATAATATCGGCTGGACCGACATTTTCAACAAAGACTAAAAACAACTTCAAAGTGACACTGTCCCGAGTAACGAGTTTTTTGTGCCTCTAAGTATCCTCTGTGCTTGGTCATTTTAGTTTGCTTCAGGAGCAGGATATTAGACGAGTTTGATGCTTTTTGTGGAGCCACGAGTGGCAAAGGGAGCTTTCAAATGTGCGAAACACTGCATTTGTTCCCGTCATTTCAAGTTGCCACTTCACAGTAAGAATTTTTATGCTTGTTTAATTCTGTAGCGTTCCTTTTAGTTTCGGTTCTAAATGAGGCAACATATATCGGCCTCACTGGAGACACTTTCAAGTCCAGGTACAACAGCCACACAGCCTCACGCATTTCAGCGATCATCAAACAGACTTTATTCAAATAAAAATATACCTTCTGTTATATATACAAGATAATTAGTGTTCTATCGAGTATCACTGTGTAGCGGCTTCAAATAGGTCTATTGGTTTCTTGTGAGGTCATTTAGAGGGTCGATAAATAGAATTTGTTCTCGTGGCGGCATTTATAAACAAGTTCAGATCTCTTGTTCAGAAGTGTTGTCTTGTCGGCTCTAATAATGTGAAGTTTTTCCGAAAGGCAGAGATTACATCGCTTTGTTTTATTGCTGTAGGTGGCTGCAGTTGCAAGAATAGACCATCTGATTGTGTAGTCTTTCTTTTTGTCCTTTAGAGATCAAATGTATTTCGATAGTTCCGTGCTGTTAGCGTATTTTTTGTTTCGAAAAGAAAGTGCGTGTTGAGTGTGTCGTTGCTTAAATGTTCCTTCCGTGAGTCCGATGTAGTTTTTCCCTGTGGTGTCTTCGTTTGTTGACACGTTTGCGTTGTAAACTATGCTGGAGGAGAGGGTTGTTGTTCAGTGGGCAGTTGTCTTTTTTCCGGCAGTTGCATTCGTTTTGCGGGCTTGTTGGTTTGGGATTTAGAATCTCGTTATTGTGCTTTTTGATTATTTGGCTAGATTGTCCATGCAACTGTAGCTGACTTTGACCGTGTTCTTGTTAAAACTTTTGCTGTATCTGTGGCTTTTAAGGAAGTGCTTCTCGACGAGGCCTAAAAATGACTTGCCGATGTTGGTTTTTACGTTCTTACTGAAGGGAGGGTTCAACCAGATTATTTTTCTGTCTGTTTTTTCGTTTAGGTGGCGTAGTTGTGTTGTGTGACGCGTAGGTGCTGTGGTCTGTGTAGCTGAGTTTTTCGTTGTGTCCGCTTCTTTTTAAGGCGTCTTCGTAGTGCGGTTTAGTTGTGTCGAATACGTCTTTGTTGCATGATATGTCAGAAATTCGTCGACCAATGGCTGCTGGCAGGTGTTAAGTATTGTCGGGGGGTGGTTGGAGTTCACATCAATGTAGAGTGTCTCGTTGTTTGGTTTCCTGTACGGGCGGTATGTTCCGTCTAAGAGGTTCAGTGTAACGTCCAGGAAGTCTACGATCTTCAGACTTGTGCGGATAGTGATGTTCAGTCCGTGTTTCTTGAAGTGTTGCGCGATGTCCTTTGTTGATGTGATGTTGCAAGCCAAAACAATGAGCTAAGGTTGGAATTTGAACCTCAAAATGAAAGGGACAAAATGCTATCATTGTTGAAGCTTATTACCAGTATCACAGTGGACGGGGGTTGGATACATACCCCCCAGAAAAGTACCAAAATTCACAAAAGCACCAAGACAAAATGAGATCAGGGTCATAAAACACAAGAACGTTCTATCGCAGTATTCAGACACTGATCCTCCAGTGAGGAGTTTTGTTGGATCCCTCGTTGTAACCAAGGTTGGCAGACGGTCTGCCAATGACTACAATTACAGATACAATCACAATTTGAAGACTAATTTAAATATATTTTTGTTATTGTATGAAACTATTTATTAGTTATTTGTTCAATGACTTTCAGAATAATATGATATTCTCTGTTTTATCACCCTAAACCTTGAAATATAAGCCTGGGACCTTTTGTGCCAATTTTTTTGAGGGGGCTTATACACGAGCAGAAATTCCCAGTTAAATTTCACTGATTGCCAAAATTTGGTTGAAGTTCTTTGCTTTTGTGTTTGGAAGCTAAAAAATTCTTTACAATCAACCCCACTGAAGTCAGTTACATTGCTGACATCTACAAGTCAAATAAGTTAAAGTATAAGTCCTTGGGCTTGTATTATACAGAAACAGAGTTTTGCATTTAAAATCTTGTACCTTAACATCCACAGGCTTGTAATTCAGGGGGTTGATCATATATTCTAAGGTTTACATAATGTTGGAATGGATTCTCATATATATATATATAAGACCCAGGGCTTATGTTTCAAGGTAAATGGTATCCGGGTTCTTGGACAGGCGAGACAAAATTTTAAACTGGCAAGCTGGAAGGGTCCGGTTATTATGTACTACATCTATCCAAGGAGGGAGAGGGATCGAGGTTACAAGCTGTAGGAGATAAGGGGTCCTAGCGAAAAAAGAAACTCCATAATAGAAGAGTTTATTTTTGTAACTACA
>JAOBRG010338559.1:1731-14781 GCA_027574985.1 Umimayanthus nakama | reverse complement strand
TTCTTCTTCTTCTTCTACTTTTGTTTTAAATTATTTGTAGTGTTAGTTACACACAAAAAACCGCCGAGTAGGAACAATATTTTCAACAGATATGACAGATGACGTTTTCAGATATTCTTCTTTTAACTTTTTGCTATCTCAGAATACTTACCACTACGACAACTTCTGTACGTTTACCTAATATTTACTTATGAGGAACAAGAAAAGCAAATCACTGAAACAACTATAATTATATTTTTAAATACTAAATCAGCAACACACCTGGTACAGATATGTTGTAACCTTGTTTTTAGCGTATGTTTGCACAGTTTTGATTGTTGGTGCTTTGAAGACAGCATCGGTTGTGAAGTCCATCAAATTCCTGCGATTGGATTTAAAGTCTTGTGGGTCGGTCCAGTTAGTGTATTGAAACACTATCGAATCTCTGTTATCATCCGTTTGGTCTTTTGTCCAAAGTACCCTTTGTGCTAAAAGTTCAAACAACCACCGCTCTCCGACCAAACTTTCTGGTGATTAATATAATGTAGAACAAGACAATGAATGTTAGTAACCAACTCTATTAAAAGAGCAAAACCATTAAGGACTTGGAAAAAACTTGGAACTACAAGAGAACAAAGTTTAGAACCATTGATATCTAGTTGTAATGGCTAAGATCACAAACTACAATAGTCTTTTCTTATCGTAATTGCTTATCTCGAGTTTCGGTCAATTTCGAACCAAATCCTGCCCCCCATTAGATTTGACTGGATTTACTGTTGTTTATCTTGAACCCGCTTTACTCGAATCTACGCTTTTCTTGAATTGCTTTTTTCCCCTTGGTAAAAAAATACCTTTCATGTCTCGGAAAAAATAGTATCAAAACTCGTTGAAACAAAAAATTGTGCTACAAATCTCGGAAACATTCCTTTATTTAAGCATTTAATTTGTATTTGCATGGCTTTTGAGTTTTGTCCGCTACTCAATGCATTAGTTTTAGCTCCATCAGAATGTCACACATTTCTTCTGTTGTTTGTCTGCGGTTTGAATGTGATCGCAGGACAAGAGTTCTCCTTCAGTTAAAAATTCCAACAAATTTTTGTCTGCTATTAGAAACTTAACTTGCAAAACCAAGCACTGGACGTTTCCAATGTCATCGTGCAAAAGTCAATTACAGACAGAAGGTGGCGAAGTATTCTAGACTTTTTACATGAGCAGGTATATAATTTCAGATGTTTTTATGGTTAAATAATAACGAGGGAGGGTCCAGGATTAAGTGAAGGGGGGTTCAGGAAACTTTCACTTACATTATCCAATTGTTATTGTTGTTTAAAAAAGTTCTTTTTTCAACACGAAAAAGTGTGACTAAAAAATTTTCAAAGAAGATCAAATATCTATGATCTTGTTTCTGTATCAGTATAAATTCTACTAACTTATGCCGGAATTATATAACTTTACTATGATTTAATCAATTAATGAACTATTCGATCAATCAATCAATCAAACCAACAAATGAACCTACCATTTAACAAATCAACCAAACAACCAATTAACGAATTAAGCAACCAACCAACCAACCATCAAAACAACCAATCAATCAATCAATCAATCAGTCAATCAATCAACAACCAACCAATTAATCAACCAACCGAGAAATCAAAGAACTAACGAATCAATCTACGAACAAAATCAACCAACAAACAAACCAGTCAACTAACAAACTAACTAACTTACTAACTGACTGACTAACTGAATGACTAGCTAGCTAACTAACTGACTAACTAACTAACTAACTGAATAACTGAACCAACCAAGCAATCAAACAACTAACGAATCAATCTATGAACAAAATCAACCAACAAACAAACCAGCCAACTAACCAACCAAGCAGCAAAATCGAACTAACAACCAACCAACCAACCAACCAATAATAATAATAATAATAATAATAATAATAATAATGATAATGATAATGATAATGATAATGATAATGATAATAATAATAATAATAATAATGCATTTAAGCATTCTGCCGTGCCTCAACCAACCAAACAAACAAACTAACTAACTAACAACCAACTTACCAAACAACCAACCATTCAACTTACCAATCAATCAAACAACCAATCAAAAAACCAACCAAACACCAATCAAACAAACAATCAACCAAAAATAACCAGCCAGTCAATCAGCCAACCAACCAAACAGCCTACCATAAAGACAATCCATTAATCAAGCAATCAGTTGATCACTGGCGGAATTTATAAACAGACACACAGGGAAAGCTAAATAGCGTATGTAATGTAGTGAAGTTTACAAAAAGGGAAAAATTATATCCATCTAAACAGAATGTAAAAACTGGTATTAATGGAAAGTACAACTTGCAACTTCATTAGTATCCGAATTAACATTTTTGTGTTAATACAGAACTGTGATACAGTAAGAAGAATGTCAGAACACATTGAACGTATCACATAACAAATGTGTTTTTCTTTACCTGGCGTAAACGCTAGAAACGTCCCCATTTCATCGTTTGCAAACCCCATCAAAGTGTCCCTTTGAATGAACTTTCCCTCTTCTAAGAGTTTTTCTGGTGAATCTAAAACATATAAATGGTTTTATGTGTCAGTATGCGATCGAGAACATATGACTTGACGTTGAAAACTTGCTGTGAGTGTTACTTATCTTATTATAAAATAATTTATATGTTGTCTTTCTTCTATATAATCTTCGCGTCTGCGCTTTTGGCCAAGTTAACCAAAATGGCTTTTGGAACAAACAAACAAATGAAGGGATGGGGTCAATCCCGATAACTGTTGGTTACTTTCTAATTTTCTAGGTTGCCTGTTAAAAAATAACTTTGTTTGCTGTCATTAACTAACATGATTCCTGCGTCTGACCAGTATCATAGCGCATTCCAGGATAGGTTTGAATCATTTTAGTTTTTCAGCAAGCGTTCCGTATGCTACTTTGGTTTTTGTGTGACCATCAAATTACCCAATACACGTGTCATCAAAGCCGTCATGAATCTTACTCATCGTTTGGACGATCTCCTAATTTAATCCAACAGCGTTTTCAGAAAACTATTCGGATGACTCGAACACAGTTTAAATGGATGAGGCGGTTTTAATGATCCAGAAAATTATACAGTAACCAGCTTTAAGTAAGAGTAGAAATGCAAACTATGTAATGTTGATGTGACAAAACACTTAAAAGTCTATTTTTGTAAATTGGCTATTTAGTTATATTTGTGTTAAACTGCATCCGTACTTTGCTGAAAGCGTTGTTTTATTGTTTATGATATTAGAAACAGGTGATCATTTTTTCTTTTCTTGTTGTGTCATTATTCACCTAAGGGAAGACAACAAAACATTTGTTTACCCAACAGAAAATCGCCATCAACCACTGGAGCCCACGGCAAGTAGCTCAAATCTGAGAGGAGGACAGTCGAACTTCCTTGTGCTGCTACAATTTCATCAACCGTTTTTCCACTCAAGCAGCCCTTCAAGTTTTCCGCATTACAACCAATTTTTTCTGCAAATTTTCTTGAAAAAGCACATTTGATTAATAAACTACTGTTACATGCATGCATGGTCGTTCTCTGTATCAGAATTTCTATCACAGTTGAAAGTATCAAGGATCGTGATTCATCGCAGCGAAAACTGCATTCAACTGTAGGATAAACAGACATAGAGTGGATAACTAAAGAGATCTTTGAAATCAACCTGTACGGTTTTTTTTTGAAATCTAAGAAACAAACTTTATGTATCAAACTTTTTGAGATAGTTGTTAAATTGTTCGACTGTTTGAGACGATATATTTTAGTTATTTTGCCGAAGGTACTCCTTATCCCTAATAATATTCTTTGAACGCATTGTTGTAGTTTAGAAAAAAGGTAAACAGAAAATCTTCAGCAATCGAGTGCTAAAAGGTAATCGCTCTTCGCAGTTGAATCATACGGTTGCGCGGGATGCATGTGTTTTGGAGGCCGTACAAAATCACATCTTCCCAAATTCAATTATCCTCTTTAAGACCGGTAGGTAGCACTTTTCTTTCTTATAAAATCAGCAGACTGATAAACTACAGTCACTTTTCATTAAGCTTGGTCAACGGGGATGGGAAATTACTGCCTCTTTCCTCCTTGGCCATAAGTTAATAGCCGGACCCCACTGCTCTTGCTTGGGTCGTGACTTCGAGTCAAGTTTATCTCTGCTCCGTCTGCTCCTGAACAGTTAATAAGTGTTCATTGCTCTGTCTTTAATATGAATGATCTTATACCTAAACCATGTTTGATGTCAGTTTGCTTTAAGCAGCAATTTCGTAAATTGCTTTCCGTAAATAGTTACCTAGTTACATTTTTTTCTTGGGGTAGGAAAGAGAATTACCTTGCTGCTTTCTGAGCTTTTTCGATTGGTTTAAAAGGAGGTAATCCGATGGCTGCTCCGCTTTGAGGAATCGCTCTGTTGAAAAGGTTGTTTGCTAATGGCGACAGTATGTGGAGTGATATACTGAAAGATCCGGCTGATTGACCAAACACCGTAACACTTGCAGGGTCTCCACCAAAGCTTCAAATTTAAAGTACACAGAAAAAGAAAACATCAGTGAGATTACTATACATTTGCTTGTTGGTGGTTGCAGAAAACGCGTTTGTCTTCACCACAATAACAACCAGCGTGTCCCAAGCAGATTAAAAGCTGAGGGAGACATTTCGTGTCAAAGGTTAAGCGTACTTCGTGTTCCGGAGAGAAAAAAAACTTAGAAATAATATTTTGTCATATAAATTAGTTTTGATTTTAAATGCCCTCGATATTCGAATCTCTGTTAGTCATTGGCTATTTTTCAGATAATTCTCACTGTGTTCTTGAAGACGAGCTTTTACTCACCTACGAATGTTATCCTGAGTCCATTTTAGCGCTGCTTGCTGATCAAACATCCCATAATTCCCCGGCAGGTCTGTGGTCCCCGTTGCCAAAAACCCAAGAGCCCCGAGGCGGTAGTTGAACGATACAACAATGACATCTCCCTCGGCAGCCAAGTTTGGTACTCCAATCTCTTCACTGAATGAGTTTGCAAAATATGCTCCACCGTGAATCCAATGCATGACATGAAACAGCTCGCCATCAGCTAATTTCCGTTTGGGAACGAACACGTTTATAAATAAACAATTTTCATCTATTTCTGGTATGAAACTTCCATTTACAACAAACTGATGTTGTGGACAGTATTTTCCATAGGAAACAGCGTGGAATGGGGTTGTCCAAGGTTCAGGAGCGACGGGTTTTTCGAAACGCTCAGCCTGTGCATACCTTATACCCAAGTACTGGTCAACATATTTTTCAGTAGGAAGTTTAACTGTCTTCCCAATCACCGGGCCAGATGTCGTTTGCACTACGTCCGTGGACACATATCCTAGTTTAAGAAAAAAGAACAAAATATATTACTTTGAAAATCGCCTTCAGTGTAATTGATCATTCAGTTTTTATAAATCTGACTGATACTTTGTTATCTTTAATATTCTAGGTTGCTGCCTACTTACACTTGCAAAGCAGATTTGTTGCGTAAACAAACGCAGTGGCTATCAATATCAGATCCAAGTATTTCTCACTTCTGCATAAGGTTGATGAAGCTTTAATAACTTGTAACTCTTTGCCTTGGGTCAAGAGAGTAAAAGAGTACGTGGAAGTTGATAATTGCCCAAACTCTTACAGAGCCCGAACTGCACTCAAAAATTACGGAGAGCATTTTTCCTTCCTGATTGACGCTTAATACGACCTTGCTAATCACTGCATTGTACTGCAAAAATTAATTTTTTTATTTATATAACAATATTTTGACAGGGAGCCCTCTTACAATGTGGTTTTCAGGGAGGTAATGTGTTAAAAACATGTCAAAAATAGCAATTTTGAAATATAAATATGTTACAATATTTTAAAATTTGGGTAATGACGTGCGTTTTAAAAAATATTTACTTACAACGCCTAATCGATTTTTTCTTTTTGAAAAATAAGTAAAACAGACAATGTCTGAAGGTATCAACAACGTTTGAAAAAAATTCATCTTGAACTCTTTTATTGTTTTACACGGCTTTTATTTGGTCTCAAATGTTTTCCATTTTTGAACGTCGTTTAAACTCAGCCACCAGCTCCAATCCACTCTAAATTGCAAGTGCTACTACATACATCAACTTTGAACATGACCAAACATTCAATGAAATTTGATGATTCATACAACTCTTGCACTCGTTTAAAGCATACTGGAACACATTTGACTCATTTGCCGAAATATACGGACACGTTTTTTTCCCTTGCTCCAGTCATTTTTCATGCAACAGCTTCGCGTGGAATGAAGAATAAATTTACAGTTTTTTAATTGCTTTTTGCGGGCTTCGCACAGATCCCTAACAAAATATCCATGCATGCATGCATCCATGAGAGCACTGGCTTATACTTGTAATAGCAGAACAGAGCTTTACCGGCACATTCGCAAAGGGGACAGCCGTTCTCGTCTAATACAAATCCATTTTGGCAAGCCATTTTGCACGAGGAGATCTGTTCGCAGGGCTCCGAAACCTCAGGCTTGAACAGGAGATCTGTTAAAACCGCTAACGATTAGTATTCCACGAAAAATTTTAAGACACAGTTAATACAAATACTGGGGTGTTTCGCAAAGTGTACTTTGTGGATCAATAGCGATTCTTTTATAGTTGTATTAGTTTATGAACTATTCAGGCTTACAGCAATAGGATTCCCACTCCCTTAAGTTACAGAAATTTCAGCAAGAATAATTGTATCGAAAGTATCAGCAAGTGTTATAAAAAATAAATGGGTTTGATCAACAAAAGTTGGTATGGTATGTTTTCGCTTGTGGGATATGGTGTTTAGCTGACGTTTCGAGCGTAAGGCCTTCATCGGAGCAAACTGTAGTAAATATACTATACATAGATTGTAAATATACTATACAATCTTCTCTTTTTATAAGAACCATTTTATAAGAACGACGAGGCTCCAATAAACCCAAAAATTAAGAACAAGTCAATCACAACCGAGACTCGGCTTCAGATTCAAATTTAACTGAAAGTTTTTATTGAAAAATAACACTTCAGTGCCATAGATAAATGTTTTGAGCAGGGGGCAAAGTTGATAAAGTTTCCCTTATTTCAGGGGGGCAGGGATGGCACATATAAGAAAGTTATAGTCATATTGTCAGATCTCTGGGGGGCAACTGCTTCCCGGTCACTCCGCTAGGTACGGCGGCCCTGAGGAGTTTTTTGCAGTTAGAAACACTAAGTGGGTAAATTAAAAGAGATAATCAAAACTGTAACTCACGTGTTTTTAAAAACTAAACAAAAACCTTATGACAATGCCAAGGTATAAAATTGACATGATGGAAACACGAACAATTTAGAACAATTGAGGTTTAAATTTCCTTAAAAGTTAAGATCAACGAGGCTCGGTCAAAATTTATTGGTTCTTGTAAAAAAGCGTGTATTAACAGATTTATACCATGATGTAGACATTACCTTATGCATAAAAACTAGCATTGAAACTTGGACAGACGAAAATAGAGACCGGTATAAGATTACTAAGCCAATTTACCGAGTATAAACTTGGTATGAGCATTAAAGAAAATAACTATCGACCTGTATGCTTACAAATTACCAAGAACTATCAAACAAAGGGTTACAATTAGTAACTGATAGTAATTCATCTTACCAAGATCGAACCAGAAGCCCTGGACAATCGTCTGCAAATGTAAATATAAAGAAAAAATATGCCTGGATGGAACTTTTTTAAAATATCTACCAGTAAAAGATAGGAGTATACAAGCATCTATAAAATCTAACTACAATTCATTGAGGAATATCATTTTACTAAAAAATAAGAACAACAGAACGGCGGCTGTTCGAAGAAAGATGGAATGATTGTGAGGATTAATAGAAAAGTAACAACGTTTAAACTTGAAATTGACTTATGAATATATCGTGTTTTGTAAGTGCAAAGACAAAGTATGGAGAAAACTAAAGGTTATAATGCTTGTAGCTGAAAGAGATTGACGGGCTTGTAACAACGCTTAAAAAAACACAGTTGGGTCTCAAAGTTATTGAAAAGTTGTCTGAAAACTGTAGTGTATAACTGTGACCATAAAACAGAACAAATTCTTTTCGGCCATCATAACATCAGTATCTTCCCCATGGACCCCTTCCTGAACTGCATACGGAGCATAAAATGTTCATATTACGTACAGTCATTTCAACACTGTGCTCTATCTTTGCCAGATTTAACCGGTATGGTTTGCCTACCTGACTAAGCAATGCTATGGCAACGACCAGAAGTCTCCTGCTCATCTTGCCCATGCTTTGTTGTGTTGACTGACTACAAACCGAAACAGGTATTTTAGTACAATGTAACGTAAACTAAAGCAAACTAACAATTCAGATATTAAACTTTTTTTTTACTATAAAACTGAATAAAAGGAGGTTGATCTTTCCCTCCGTTAAAAAATCGTAACACTACAAACGTTAAATATTAAACAAAAGGAACATTTTCTTGATCTAGCCGTATAACGTTTACTCAAAACGAAAGATAACGGTTTTCTTTAATGTATACGTACTCTCACAATGAGAAAAAATTGAACTTAATTCCTTGGGCTAAATATGAAGTAAAACCATCTTGATTTTTACCTAAACCGTGAACTGAACCGCTTCTCATTTCTGAGTCATTAACTGATGAATTCAGGAGCGGTTGTCTACCTAAAATACTTTCGAAAAGAATCTGAAGGACTGAGAGAGAACACTGCCACCCCTTTTGTAAACGGAAAAACTTGACAGTACCCAGATTCAACACAAGCTTTATGGGAAAACTCACTAGTTAGTAAATTGAGGAACAGTGCTGTGGAATTTAGTTAACGATAAAGAAGAATGTGGTCGTCTTATCTTTAAAATGTTCGAAAACGTAAAAAATGTTGTTTTAAAGAATTCAATTTTAAGGTCAGACACAAAACGTGAAATGGATTTTGTATATTCTTGATAAGTTAAACTTTATTTGTACAAACATTTATACCTCATACTTTATTGTCTTAAATGTTGTTCAGTTTTGTAGTTCATTTATGTACGGCCCCACAAGCTACAAGCTTTAAATTTTATTGTGTTGAGATAACGTTCATTTATTCATCCGCTTGTTCGTTCGTTATTTATCAATTAATTAATTAATTCATTAAATATTCTTTCCTTCCTTCCTTCTTCATTTCCTTCCCTCCTCATTTCCTTCCTTCCTTCCTTCTTGATTTCTTTCCTTCCTTCCTTCCTTCCTTTCGTCCCCCCTTTCTTCCTTCCTTCCTTCCTTCCTTCCTCCTTTCTTTCTTTCCTTTTATTCAGTTTCTTTCTTTCTTTCATTCTTTCTTTCTTTCTTTCTTTATCTCTTTTATTCTTTCTTTCTATCCACCCATTAATTTATTCGCTCATCGCACATATCATCTCATGTAGAAAATGCGTGTGCGCTTCCAAATTAGTGTCATCGATTCAACCCGCCCGAATTTGCCTGTTGTGCTAGTTCGTATTAATGTAATAGGTCTTTCTTGTGAGTGTGACTTGTATTTAATGTTTTTGTAACTGTCGTGTTGATTGTTTTTTAGTTTGCTAAACATTTTGACTTGTTTAGCATGCTACAAGGTTTGTCATATGGAATTAGTCACAATAGTGGGAGGTGTCCTTACATGTACCATATTTAGATCAAGTGGCACATCCAACGTGGCATGAATAAAACTTATATCTCACTCAAGAGAAAGAAAGTATTTCTAATTTAACAAATTTGAACACATTTGAAAGTTGCGATTCTGTTATGTGCGAATTGAAACTTAAGAAAGTCCTGTGATCATATATCTCACTCAAGAGAAGGAGAGTGTTTCTAAAACAAAAGGAGCGATTTTTGCTTGGAAGTAAAGCTACAATTAATTTGATAAAAAGGATTTTACTTAAGAGGTATTGATACTTACATCTGGGGTAGAAACGTTTCCCACCGATACTATAGTTGTGCTGTGGAATGTTCTGTCAAAATAGATGAATTTATTCTTGCTATCAAAAAGTGCACATGCGCACTGCAACTTTATTTCTGTAGAAATAAGAAAACTTTAACCGATGCCGCCCAGTTTGTCGGCCAATGTTTGTAAAGTTGAAACAGAACAAAGGATACAAACTCAGTACGGGTAGCAAATCCACCAGAGACTTCAGCTTTTCGCTAAAGTTAAACAAAACAAGAAAGTAGAGGGCATACTGTTCTTCAGTGTGGAAGTTGCTCCATTAATCTGTCGGTTATCAACCCTAAAGCGTTCCACGAGACCGAGACATTTCGACCAAAATGTTTAAATATACACTGTCATTATATTCTGTGGAAAAAACAAAACGTAATCCATTCCGCCTGATTTTGCCTGTGTTCTTTAATGTTTGAAAACTAAATCGTAACAAGGCACAAAGTTGTGTTCACCTGGTGTTACTGTAAAAATACTTTGGAAATTCATTACTTTTGTTCAGTCGTTTCAAGAGCTTCAAGAGCATACAATATATTATTTTTACAAAACTTGGACGTTTGCATGAGTTTCTTCGTTGGGAAACTAATTCCGCCCTGTTTTGACTTTGTCTTAATGTTTCTAAGCGTGCTACAAGGTTTGTCATATGGAATTAGTTACAATAGTGGGAGGTGTCCTTACATGTATCCGGCATATTTAGATCAAATGGCACAACCAACGTGGCACGAATAAAACTTTTAAAATTATTTTCTCTTTTTTGGTGTTTTTGCGTGATGATCCATATATTATTATTACACAGTCACCTATCGTTTAATAAAAAACTAAAAAATATAAATTCAATAGCATTTAATCTTCTGGCTTACGAGAGTGTAAAAATATATTGAAGAGATTGTCGACCTAGCTCTGACTAACAATTTGTTTGATTTGTTAGATACAATTATGAATAAAAAAGAAATAATTTAAGACCTCCACGTTGATGAAAGTTGCGATTCTGTCATGTGCGAATCATAGTTGAAACTAAAGAACGTCTTGTGATCATATATCTCACTCAAGAGAAGGAAAGCATTTCCAATTTAACAAATTTGAACACATTTGAAAGTTGCGATTCTGTCATGTGCGAATTGAAACTTAAGAAAGTCTTGTGATCATATATCTCACTCAAGAGAGGGAAAGTGTTTCTAAAACAAAAGGAGCGATTTTTGCTTGGAAGTAAAGCTACATTTAACTTGTTAAAAAGGATTTAAATTTGCTTAAGAGGTATTGATACTTACATCTGGGGTAGAAACGTTTCCCACCGATACTATAGTTGTGCTGTGGGATGTTCTGTCATAATAGATGACTTTATTCTTGCTATCAAGAAGTGCGCATGCGCACTGCCGTTTCTTTCTTTAGAAATAAGTAAAATTTAACTGATGCCGCCCAGTTTGTCGGCCAATGTTTGTAAAGTTGAAACAGAACAAAGGGTACAAACTCAGTACGTGCAGCAAATCCGCTAGAGACTTCAGCTTTTCGCTAAAGTTAAACAAAACAAGAAAGTAGAGGGCATACTGTTCTTCAGTGTGGAAGTTGCTCCATTAATCTGTCGGATATCAATCCTAAAGCGTTCCACGAGACTGAGACACTTAGACCTAAATATGCAAGTATATACTTTCATTATATTCTGTGGAAAAACAAAACGTAATCCATTCCGCCTGATTTTGCCTGCGTTCTTAACGTTTGAAAACTAAATCGTAACAAGGCACACAGTTGTGCTTACCTGGTGTTACTGTAAAAATACCTTGGAAGTTCATTACTTTGTTTAGTCGTTTCAAGAGCTTCAAGAGCATACAATTATGTCATTTTTACAAAACTTGGACATTTGCACAAATTTCTTCGTTGGGAAACTAATTCCGCCCTGTTTTGACTTTGTCTTAATGTTTCTAAGCTGATTCAAAACAATGGATACAGTTACATTACGGACAATAAATCCGTTGTTTGAAGTTAGTTACGAACTCAATAGAGAGGATATATTGAAAAGCCAGTTTGGAAATTGTTCTGGGAATGTTTGATCAATTATCGAACCTCAACTGATGTACACGACTATATTATAATTAAGATTAATAAACACGCATGTGTATTGCATTATATTCTTCCGGAAAACAAAATCTAATCGAATCCGCTTATGTTTTCTTTCTCTCTCAATGTGTGGGAGCCGAATAACACAGTGAATCAATTTAGGTGAGGACTTTAGCTTTTCGACAAGTTAAATTGTTCTTGCAAAACACTTCTGAACTTTAATACATTTAGAAAACAAAATTTTATCTAAGAGAAAAATTAAAAGAATTGAGACTGGACTTATTGTAATTTTATTTTGCTTTAGTCAAAATTTCCCCTGAGTTTTTATGAGTTACACAAATCCTTGGTAAACACTATATGGTACCATTGCCTTGTTGTGCGAAGCATGCGCATTTGTCGATAAATCATACAATCAGGAGTCGTGGATATAAAACTGCATTTGTTTGAGTTCAAGAACATTCAACATTTATATTTTTTTTAAGAAGCAGTGACACGACAAACAGCTGAATTCCCATTTACCTATAATCTATCCGTAATTTTTGACTACTTGAGAGTATTAGCATCGCAGACAGACTTGGGTGGAATTGATTAGCTGTTGGCTTCCCTAGAGATAAGTAATTGCTGCAATGATCATGCGCACATTATTTTACAAAAGAAACAATTGTATTCATCGGGGTTGTACAATGTAAAGAACACCGAACGCATTACAAAACTGGGACGTGTTTTGACTTTGACACAGAGGTAAGAAATACTCTTTTCTTTTTACTTTTTGAATCTGCTCCAACGAGTTTAGCTTAAGGTGTATTTCCTGGACGAAAGGTACAACTTTCGTTTTCAAGTTTTAAACTCGGGTAAACAACACCCGTTGGAGTGGAGGGGTTGATTTTATTGTACTTTTCCAGTTCTGCAAGAACAAAAAAATCCCCTAAACGTTCACTATTGATTGTATGTATAAGTATAGGGTGTTCAAGGCCACTGAAAATAAGACCATAGATGCTG
>JAOBRG010338548.1:0-14781 GCA_027574985.1 Umimayanthus nakama | reverse complement strand
GGGTGGGGGGGGGGGGGGGGGTGCGGTCGGGAGGCAAGAAGAGATGCTCACTTCTAGTGGACAGACTGGAACAAACAGGTGAGTTTAATATAGAAGTAGAACAGAAAAAGAGGAAGCCCGGGTCCCTTGGCCCCCCTCTGGCTACGCCCCTGACAAAGCTTACAGTTATTACTCAAAACAACAAATAAGGTAAATTTTAAACACTGGATTTCTTAAAAACCAACTTATAAGGACAACCGTTGATCGAAAAAAATGGCAAGTTTCCGCTTGCAAGCTCCTCAAATACGTTTCCAACTTACATTGACTTTCTGTAATTTTTTGTTGCTAAAATTAGTAAATAAGCAAACTTTCAGAACATAGCTGAACACGGAAACCTCTTTTAAAACATAAACCAACTCTGTTTTACAAAATGGTTGTTGGATCAACGACAGCTTGTTCCTCCTCTATTTAAGCAAGGTAAATGTCACATCTTGCAACCTTTATTTTTCTAGTAGTTCACATTACATATTGCGGCAGCTGAACTTCAAGGAAAGATTGTGTCGCTGTTCTTGACATAAAAATTTTTCTTGAAACAATGTAGGTAGGAACTTCCACAAAAAAACTGTTTTTCAGGACAAACATGGTAAAGGTTACTGTAAGAAAAGAAAGCAGTTTATGATGCACACGAATCCATTTAATTTGGGCCGCAGTTTTAATAGCCCTGCGGTATCATATATAGCAGTCTTGGACCCTTCATCAAAGTTGGACAGTCTCTTACACTTGCAGTGGTCGCAAACTGAATTCTATATGTCGTAACAGATGGGATGAGGCAGATCATGTTTTTCAACAATCTTGTTAATTACTTGTTGTCGGCCGTGTTTCTTTCTCCGCCAAAGCGGCCAGAGTCTGTCAAGTCGTTCAAATCTATGCCCTTTCTCTTTCTTCTAGCAGATGATAGATGCTACGGGGGGAAATAGCCTTGCATTTGATTTTAAGTCAACTACTCTTCTTTTGCAAACTGGCGATTGCTTCTCTCATCGCCAGCACTTTTATACCTGTCGAAAATTACTCTGGTTTCGCCTTGAGGCCGGCTCTTTCGCTGAGGTCAACAACTTGAATTGTTGGCATAGCTATGTTGGATGAAGGGAAGATCTCGGGAGAAAAACGTCAATCTGACCCCGCCCCTCTCGATTTTTATGGCTCTAAAATTTTTGTTCCTTAACAGTTTTCCAAATGCTTTAGTACAACTGTTCTTTGTTTGTTAACACATCTTTTGATCTTAACTTTTATGACGTCATGATTGATGATCTTATCATAATAAGTCGCGCAACCTGTAGGTTGACTACAAAAGTGCAACTTTTCACTAAAAAAGCAACTATTTTCGCATAAATACTGACAACTTTACATTATATCTTACAATTTTTGTAATTTCCAATCGCTAAATATTCTTTTTCACCATTTTCAGTGTTCAATCCGAAAATCTGAAAATTTGAAAATCCAAAATTGTTCCTATTTCCTCATATTTTTAAACAGTGAACTAGTTGCCCGGAACAATATATGTAAGATGGCACTAAGAAATTTGTGTTTGCTATTGTTTCGTTCATCGAAAATATTTGAAACCACTGACATAGCGTCCGCGAACGTGACGAGCTTGCTTAATCACTCTTCCAGCGCCCGTTGAACAAGCTAAATTCTGACAAGTTTTGTTTTCATGTACATCTCAATCTTTTAATTATAAATTTCGTGCCCTCTTGAGGGGGTAGGGGCCTTATTAGAGAGGTAAAGTTTATTTTAGATTTTTTGACAGACAAGGACAGACAGAATTACATTATGTCTATATAGTTTGAAATGTTACGCAGCTTTAGGAACAACTATGAGGGGGGGGGGGGGTGGGGTTACTGAAAACTCGACCTCCTGACAGAAGGCTTATTAGAGACAGAGGGTGCAGATTTGCACAAATCGTCCAAGTCAGCTCACCGGTTTGGATCCACTGCTTGCCGGGAGTTCAACTCCGCTAGTGGTTATGGATGTGGGGTCTTAGGAGAGTCCAAATCCGCTGTGGAACCGCCTACTACACCCTTGCGGCCACATTTGAATGTGTACGACCTACACTTCTGGCTGTTCGTTTTTGCGCATACCTTAGCTACATTGTTTTAATTAAGTAAAACTGTCATTTATGGTAAAGAGCAACGACGAGGTCTGTCTGTTATAGTTGGCTGAAGCGAATGTATCGATCAAAATTAAAGGTCACTAGTTGATGTGCCTTTAACAAAAGTGAGGACAAAAAAGGTCGTTAATCGAACAACTAATTTAATAACCAGATTTGGTTAACGTTTATATTTTTTAAAGAGGTTTTGGGAACAATCCTTTTCCAGCTATGTCCTGAAAACAGTGAAAATTTGCTAATTTAATAATTTTAGCAACCTAAAAAATTCAAGAGGTCAATGTAAGTTGGAAACGTATTTGAGAGACTTGCGACGGGAAATTTGCTAATTTGCTTCGATCAATGGTTATCCGTATCAAGTTGGTTTTTAAGAAATTTTCCCATTTTTGTGTTTTGAATAATAACTGTAACATCTTTGTAGCTTTATAGTTCTGGATAAGCGGTAACGTATGAGTCAAATCCAAGAATGCCCATCCCCCCACGACACGAGTTAAGTCCTGGGTGTTCAGGTCCCGGTACCCCGGGCATTTGACACCAGGAAAAAAACGTCGCTGCACCTCGTGTATCCCAATAATATGCATCGATATCAATCGAGAAGGCGGTATAAAGGGCTGTTTTCAATTGTGTTTTGTTACCACGTGAATTCACTGAGGTATAGAAAACAAGAACAAATATTAAGGTACTCGACACCACGAACTGATGAAGTACTTTACAATGTATTAAAACACCAGTAGCAAGAGACTACACCGCGACTCGAGCGAGCACTTCTTGAATTCTTTCCGCTGCGTGGTCCAGCTACAAACAAGTCTGGCAAGAACGTCAAAAAAATTAAAGCAAAGCTCGTAATTACATTTTACGAAAAAAAGTTTGCCACTTTGCCAAAAGCTGAAGCCTGATGGAAACGAGTCTTCTGAAACAATCTTGAGTTGCAAAATTTAGAATGTATCGATTCGTGCTCTTGGATTTTCTCTTGTCTTCAAGCAGACGATTTGCATTGTTCCGAAGTACGCTGAGCCCGTAAAGGGTCGCCACACGATGAACGCAATCGTTGAACCGTTTTATCGTTCAAACTTCTTGAAATCGATCTGGATTTTGTCACTTCAGCCCGGGGGCAGGGCATTTGACCCCCTAAGAATTCCCTAGGGAGGGGTGCATTTGACCAAAGAAAGTGCCCGCATGGTGGGGAATTTGACAAAAAAAAAAAAATGTCAATTGCCCGGGGGTCAGCCGGGGGGGCATAGGCACCCTTGGATTATCCACGACAGGATCTGGTCAGCGGATTTACCTTTCAAAGTAAACAATGGCGCATGGAGTCTGACAAGTCCAATCACTTGCTGTGTTTTGTGTACTTAACTCGATATATCTCGCTTCAAATATCGGTAGCTCTACCAACAAACCTTTATCAAGCACGCAGAGCTTATTAATTGCGTCGTTTGAGTGGATAAATTTGTTTCTTGGCGGCGATTTATGGTGGATGAAGAATTGGAAAATGAACGCTCGGACGTAAACGTTTGTACCAGTTGTTACGGGAAATTTGTATCCTTGAATAAAGACTTCGGAAACAAATCTTGAGTACAGCCACTCAACGATGGTACAACTGTGTCTAAGGTACCATATACCTTGAGTATAGCGATTTTTAAAGCCACACTAGATCGGAAATGTACATGTAGAATGTTCTTACTGCTGGCATTATTTGTTGAAGACACGAACTGTCAATATTGCTCCACTCATAATTTTTAATCCATTCAAGTGCCAACAAATATTATTCCGTTTCTTTTTATATCGATCTTGATACTTTTTAGAAAAATACACCAAAGCTTTAGAATAAAGTCAGAATTTCGAAAAACACTGATTCTAGCTGACCCACTTTGACAGGCTCGAGCACATGGTGTTTAGGCTGACGTGTTTGTGACTTTGTTGTTTTCGATAATTTTAATTAACAAACTTAGTTTTACCATTTTCGTAAAGTAATAAGGTGTGCCTGCTTTGGGTAGTAATCTAAGAATTGCTGTATAAATACCCGCTTGTCAGCGAGCACCAAAAAATGGACTGATTTTGATGTCGTGCGGAGGTGATTTCGAGATTTTCAAGTGTCACGAACATTCGTCGCAAAATCTCAAATACAATAACGAATAGAGACAAAAGAAGTATGATTTCTTTTATTGCTTATCAACATTGTTTCGTACAGAAAGTTTAGGGGAAATCTGAGTTTTGACCCAAATCGAGTGGTCGATTCTTACGCGGACAGCCTCTTAATATTAGTCTTTGGTAAAACGAAAATCCAACTTTTCAAGGTGGAGTGACTTGGTTAAATTCGATTTCAGTTCGCATTTTAATGGTAAAACTAAAAAAGTCGAAAATGGTCGCTACACCAGGCCCCTTTTAGTTTTATACTTAATAACCATAGTGGTCAGCTTTTGACACTAGCGACCTTGAAACCTTGCTACGTAGTAAGAGAAAAGCCCACGCATGGCTCCGTTCGTATCTTACAGGTTGCACTCAGTTTGTTCCGATAAACGGGACCAATTTTTCCGTCTGTTGTCTTAAATATGGAGTACCACAGGGGTCCATACTGGGGCCAATGCTGTGACTGCTATTTACCTCCCCGTTATGAGACATAATTCGGAAGTATGGAACTGACTTTCATCTATACGCAGATTATACCCAACTTTAAACTGCGCTTAATTTTGAAAATGGTGTGGAACTTTCTGTGGCCATTTACCGCACTGAGAGATGTCGTGTGGATTTTTCAACTGAATGGCTGTCAACAAGCTCAAATTCCATACAGACAAAACTTTACTTGTGGTTCACCAACCGCAATTTCGATCAATGTCCCTACGACCGCTTATCACTGTTGGAGTTGATACCATCACACCCAGGCGTAACTTTCGACACTCAGTTAACCTTGTCATATCATGTAAATGATGTAGTTAAGAAAGACTTTTACCACCTTAGAAACATTGCCAAGATCAGGAAGTATATCCGTGCTGGGACCACAGGAATTCTCACTGATTGTTTTTGTTAGACTTCTGCAACGCGCTTTTATACGGCCTCCAAAATATCAGATTAACAAGCTCCAGATTGTACAAAATGCAGCAACACGTATTATCGCCCGTTTACACAAGTATGACCACATCAGCCAGACCCTTAAACCCCTGCACTAGTTGCCAGCTGAGCAAAGAACTGTTTTTAAAATAAACCTGGTATCACAAAAAGTGTAGAAGCACGGCTCCTCATTACTTGCAAGAACTATTGAACCGCTATGAGCCGCCTCGCCGACGTCGATCGTCAAGCGATAAGTGGCACAAAACTAGAGTGGTGGCGGTAGTTTGCAAGCAGTTTGAAGACCTCAAAGTTTTTTTCCGGGGAAGAATGCCTCCATACCTCCCTCAAATCCCTTGCAGTGTCAAACTGTCCCAAACGACGCGGGATTGTACCGATTCTTCTTGAGAATCCCGAATCCCAAATCCACTTCAGTCGGGACACTGGCTGCGAGTATCCCAATTTTGAAGATCAGCTATCACAAGCCAACGAGAAGAGAAATACCTGAAAAATCCGTTTAACTTGGACATCCAGGTGAATTCCGAGTTGCAGTCATTCACCACTCCCCCCCCCCCCCATCCCATGAAAAATCCTGGTTACGGGTCTGAGTTGAGAAGCATTAGTAAATGTAATATTTTGAAATCTAATCTAAACACATATCTTTTTAAACAAGCTTATGACTTATAGGTTTATACACCGATTGTACTTTGCTATTTATCCCTTTTAATTTTTAAAACAACATAGATTGCTTCGATTAAGCAACTAGTCATTAGTTAGGGTTAGCAATTTTTGATAGAAATATTCATTTTACAAAGAGGATTTTATTACCCTTAAACAAGCGCCCATCCTCAAATAAGCGCCAACCTTCAAATAAGCGTCTATCCTCAATTAAGCGCCAGCCCTCAATGCAAGTAAGCGCTCATCCTCCAGTAAGCGCCTACCTTCAAATAAGCGCCCGCCCTCGAATAAGCGCCCACCCTCGATCCTCAATGCAAATACGCGCCCGCCCTCAAATAAGCGCGCCCATGTCTACGGTGTAATCCTCAGTGCAAATACGTGCCCGCCCTCAAATAAACGCTCACGCCCAAAGTTGTAAAATTCGATAAACACCCACCGCCCCATCTTGCTCCTATCAAGAAAGTTTTTGTACAGTGTCCAATAAAGGAACGTTTATGTTTGTTTACACTGAAGATCGATGCACCTTTCGCATTTTCTTGCTCTCTCATTTTCTTTGATTTTAGTGTCCTGGTCTACTCCCTCTTCTCAGCAAAATCAGTTTCAACAGCAACAACGTGTGTATTTGATTTCTACAATCACTGGCTTAAACTTCTTTCTACATTCACTGGCTACCTGACATGTTTAAACCTTATGGTTATCAGTTCAGGTAGTCAGCACCCACTCACAATTTGTTATAGTGTCCTTAAATTGCTGTACATTTATGGGTGAACAAAGCACTTGTTGTTGTTGATCATAACTTCTTTATAGAAATGCTACATGCTGATATTTGATATACATGATGCAAAACTATTCCATGGTGGTGCAGGTGCCCCAAATTCCCACAAGGGTTTTACATCCAGAAATAAGTGAACCTCGATAAGAAAAAATGTTAATTGCCGCATTTCTATCATGATCAACATCAGTAATACAAGGGCACGAAACACTTACAAATTGAACACTGTACAGCCTATAAAAACTAGGTAAAAGAAATGAAAGCTGAAACTGTAATGAAAAAAGGACAGGAATTTAAGTATAGAAAACATGTGTTTAGTTTTTGGTAGAATAAAATGTTTTACGGACAAACCATGCAGTAGGTATTGCGGCAGGGAAAGGAATGGAAGAGTTTGAAAATCGATGTGTTTACATGACTGACCAGACAAAAAATATTTAACATGTATAAAAGCGGCTGATACGCAACTGAAAAATGTTACAGATTTACAGAATGCACGCGCAATATTTTAAGATTTTTGGTTGCCCAGAATCTTAGCATATGTCTAGTTCTTTGCAAAAAAGGACTTTAGTTTTGGGGCTGCTTTGGTCTAATCTTCATATTTGGACCGAGATTTTGTTTTAGGACAAACTGACTTTTGTGATGTGTCATGTGGCCCATGTAAGTCAATGTGTCCCTTTGAAAAGGACACCCATTAGCGTACTGCACATCACCATGCAATCAAATATCTGACGAGTATCAGTGAATCGAAAATTCTCTGCGGTTGCGAAGTATTGGAAGAGAATTAATATTCTGTGCGATATTGTAATCGAGTCTCTTGAGAGTCTGTCGACATGTGTGGTATGAGTTCACTGGTATGTTGAGTATGAGTTTAATTGTGAGTTACGTTAGTATATAAATGTTGTTTCTGTGGTTTGTCGACCTCTCGGTCGCTACTCTATCTTACACTGAAACTTGCAATTTCTAGGTGATTTTATTGTGTGTCAGGTACCATGTGATGCGGCGTGTATAAAAGCTGTGATTATTCGGCTAGTAGACCTCTCGGTCGCTACTCACATACTACTTGTTTCAAGCTTGTGGGGTTTTTTTTGCAATCATGTTACTATTTGATATCTGACGTATGTTGTATTGAACGTCGTATTTGTTAGCTTTGGGGTTGTGAGTCCCTAACCTCCAGGGGATTGGTGCACTGACTAAGGCTGTTTGGCCAGGGCTGGAGAGCACGTTTCCCACGTTTTTCCCTACTGGGTTTTTTTCCAGGGGTTTTTCGTGTCCGCCAGTGCACACCTAGTGATTGCTATACTGCTACGTACGTGTATTGAGAGGAAATAAAGAGTAGCGGCCGACCACGGCACAGTAAACCGTTACAAGTGTCAGTTTAGTTTGTCTGAGGCGAGTGGTGTTGAGAACAGAAAGATATGTTCCAGAACAAGGAAGGACGGTGTAACTGATTACACCATATATATCTTAAGACAACTGAAGACTAACTTATTGTCAAATTTCAAAGAGAGGTATCAATAGATGAAAAGAGCAGAGCGCCTTTTTTCTTGCCAACATTTGTGCTCGATATTAGAAATAGGGGTAAAACGAACTTTCAAACCTAACTCAGCAATGTTCATAGGAGAAGCAGCTCTAGCTAATTCAACAGAAAAAGGTTCATTTCTGGAAAATGGAGTCGGCAACAAAGGAAGTATATTGCACATAGTTCAAAGAATGACGAAAATATAATTTATGCAGCAACAGCCAAAGTGTTTCCAACGTTTGGATATTTTGCATGGTTTCGTTGTTAGTTTTTCTTTTAATAAAGAAAGAGGAATCACTTTTTTAATGCAAACTCATCGTTTTCATTTGTCGTTTGGATCCCTGCCCACCCCACAGTTGGAATTTCTATTTAGGTCCATTGTGATCTGAAATACCTCCAATAAAAGACACATGGAATATAGATGTTTTTGAAACTTTACTTCATGAAACTTCTAAATTACTGTTTTGTGTGCAAAATTGCATTTTGATTCCTACAATGGAAAAGGTCCGGTGTTTTAGCAGATGCTTAATAACATTCAAGAACTAAAGAAACACATTTATTTCACAGAAAATATACAATTCTATTTATCATCATTAAGAAAAATGGTATATACAACTTATACAACAAATCAAAAAACGGACAGCTTTGATAAATCACAGAAGCGAACACTGTAAGTTATGAGTTCATTTTATAATTTTCACGAGTCCATATTTTTATATACATTCATATCTTCCCTCTGTGTGTCACGTATGTATTTTGAACCAGAAATGTCTGAGATAGCAAAAATAGTGAACACTTCATTTTGAACTAGAAACAAAAAGTTAATATATAATTATACCGTGCAACCGACTTCAAGTAGTATTTGATGCTGGTGTGCAAACCTTTTTAATCTCTTGCAATCAGGACATAACCAACATACAGTAACCAGGCTTCGTTGCGTGATTGGGTTCTCGATAATCCACTGCACTTCAACTTAATATTTGCAAAACACGCCTGGTACATTGCCACAACCCAGAACACTAGGTACACGTAAATTCTTCCATCAATAACAAAAACTGGTCCTATTAAAAGCTTTTGTAGGATTTCACTTGCTCCTTTGCATTAAAGCGACTTGTGCCAAGGACTGTGAGGACTGAGGAGTAGGTACGCAAGCAATGTCGACAAACTCAATCTCTGGCCTTCCTTTCCAATGGTTTAATTTAAAAAATGTCTTGCTAACATTGTATGGAACGAATGCCAACTAATTTTAGCTCATCATCGCAGTTTCTACGCACTTCTTGGGCCAAGTAACGGCGAAATGGACGCGCTCTGTCTTTCTGGCTGCCATGTTGCTTTTGTAAGCCCACTGTCATGGCGGCCTGGTTACGGTTGCTACGCGGGTCACGTGACGCGTACGGTGCAAATCTTCTACTGTATGTTTTCAACTATCAGCGTTAGTTCAACAATGTACACATTATCTCTAAGCTATGGAGTTTTTCTGAAACACTCTATTCCTTCAAACTAATATTCGGAAAAACATGCTCAAAATTGCTGGTTTTCCTTTTTTTTCTAGTGAAGCAAAGATGTCATCGGGGATATCAGATGTAAGCATTTTCATTTTCTATCCGTGGAAACCGTGGGCAGTTTGAACTTTCCCTTTTTGAGAGACCAGAGCTTATTTGGTAAAAAACGCAGCTGGGGGGACGCATAGGAACAATTCGCTGCGCTGTCGTTAGGGTTGCTTGGCGACACGTTCACGTAGTCACGCATAATTTCTGGTCTCTCTTTTCCTGACGTTCCCCCTTTCCGTTTTGGTTGACAAGACCGTCCCTCTTCAGCTAAAGCGTGGTACATTTCAACTCCTGTGCTGGATTTTATCGCTAATAGCGAAACGTGTTGCTTAGTGTTAATAAAATTATTTTCCTTGTCAGGTTGAGCGACCACAGCATACCTCCCCCGTTTGGAGTTATTATATTGTGTCATATCGACGTACCCTTCCGAAGTACAATTTTGCGGCACTGCTTCCACTATGTCATCGTAAGACTCATCAGTATTTTGCTCCGCATCGACGCAGTCTTTCGAACTTTGCCGAACCATGGCATTGAGTTTCGATCGAGAACCGGGGATAAATCGCTTCAAAGACGCGTACCAAGTTGACCTGGGTTTACTGCGCTGTTTGTAATCTGTGTTTTTCGGTACTGTTATAGTTTCAACTTCCAGCGCTGTAGTTTGGTCCACGCAGTTGTTCTGGCCAAGGAAAGTTTTTGCACTGGGTTTTAACTGTTCCTTTGAGGCTGAGTGAGGAAGTTCAAGTTTGATTTCGATTGATGTGGAGGTGGTGTCACATAAAAGAGAGGGGCTACTTGCACTTGTGGCGATGGTGTGAATGTTGGAGGAACCTCCAAAGGGCAATACCCCAGAAATTTCCAATGTTTGGTCTTCCTTCTCAGAACTATGTCGTTTCCCGCACAGTTTGCAGACCAGGACGGTGATTATGACCAGGAACACCAGTAGCAGGCCTAGAAGCGAGGGGACCACGTACCGGCACACGTCAGGGGGGAAAGTTACCGAGGCTATGGTGCAACTACCTCGAACATCTGTCGGTAGAAATTAAGATCTGCTTTAGTTACAGTGACCAAAAGCTTCTGTTTTAACAAGCTTCAGCTATCAGCATCAAAATCGGACAATTCCCTTTTGGTTTACATGTGTTTCGATTTTTTATCCAGCAAGACTTTATAACATTCTAGTAGCGTTACACTTGATATCCAGACTATTTGTAGAGCTGGGCTATAATTGATAACTGATCTTCTGAAAACTTCACTAACTTATGTAAATATTTTTTATACATGTTCTACACAAAATGTCTTATCACAGCAACTTTATGTATGCAATACGTAAATATACATACATTGACGATATAGCGTCTTTTTGGTTAGCTATAAAAGATGAAGTCAAACAATTCATTCTGAAAGCAAACCAATTCCACCCAACAATCAAATTTAAGGCTGAAACGCCACGTTCTTAGACACAACAATATACAGTTACAAAGGTGAACGCTTTACAGAAGCAGACATCCTTGATGTGCGCACCCATTTCAAACCGACAGGATTCAGTACACCCACTTCAACTCAATTCACCCGCCAGGAGTTAAAAGGGTTTTGTCAAAGGCGAAGCCCTTACAAGGCCTCAGGAACAAATTTTGAGGAACAAATTGAAGATTTTAAAACACGCCTCCAAACCAGAGGCTACCAAAAAAACTCAAATTAAAACACCTTGGCTGAAGTGAGCTTTGACAACAGAAGTTCGGCTTTGCATGCAACAAAAGCCCGAAAAGTGCAAGATGATTTTGCCATTTGTTACTAAATACAACCCAGCGGCACCAAACGTTAAAGAAATAGTGTTAAAGAATTAGAACTTAACGTTATCTTCAAATAACCACCATTCGTGTCATATAAAAAACACAGTCTCTCAAAGACATGCTCATTAGAGCTAAACTTTAAGACACATGCACAATCTTTAATCAGAGAAGGCATTTTTGATACACCGTAAGTGAAGCTATGTGGGCTTGTCACTCTACCATACCACAAGTATTAACATGTTCTTAAGCCACGTGGAATAGCCTGGGTCGCAGACAGCCTATCAGCTTAAATGTCGATATAGTCAGTATGCGTATTAGTGCACAAAAGCTTGTTCCATTTCCCACTGAGTCGCATTGATTTCTATAGAACTTCATGATTGGTTAGTTTTCGCGCTAGCGTAGAAACCAACCAATCCGATGAAGCTCTTTAGAAATTAATGCGACCCGGCGGGAAATGGAACAAGGGCACTCAGCGCGCAGGCTAACGTGGAGGCTCGCGGAACCAGGGTTTTTTGTGAGGAAGTGCGGCTAGTTAGTAAAGGTACAAACTTCAAGCGGGGGTCTGGGGGAATGGTCCCCCTGGAAAATTTGAGAAAACCAAGATATCCGTCGGGCTTCGCGCGTTTTCATGGTGGAGAAGAAGTAGCTAAACATCACCCAATGATAGATCTCATAAATTGTAACATTATGTAGCAGAACTAACAGGTGGCTTGCATGACATCAATTGGTATTGGGCAAATGAGAGTAAATATGGCCCGTTTCAAACGTCGCGCCTAGGTCGTGTCAAACGTTGTGCTCTGTTTGGTCGTGTCATAAACACTCGCGCTTACTTGTGTGCACAAACCACCTCTGGTTAGCGGAGCTCATAATAAAAACATGGCGGATCAACAACAAAAAAGAGCTCTGATTCTACACAGTAGACGTCGTGTAGCACGACAACCTCTGTTGCCTACACAACGCTGACTCGACGTATTTTCAAATGTCGTGCTTCAGTTGTAGTTTAGTCGATTTTAACTGATTTAAGTTCGACACGAAGTTGGCCCTGAGCGTTAGCACGTGAAAAAGCAAAACCTAATTCACAAAGGATAAGTCCTTTGGCATAAAAAACACACTATAAAACAAACTTCGGAACTATAAAACTCGGAAACTTGCTTTTTCTTGCGGGAATTCCTTCATCAATCGGTCATCATTATTTTAAAACGGCTTTACAAGGACTCATACACGCCTTTTTTTTTATAAGAACCAGTAACTTTTGGCTCAGCCTGGGTTGTTCTTAATTTTTTGGCGATTTCAGCCTCAAGTTGTTCTCAAATTGTTCTTGGTTCCTGGTAATTTTGAAAAATGAATTAGAGTCCCGGAACAAACTATGTAAAATGGCTCTAAGAAATATGTGTTTGAAACTATTAGATAACGTGACGAGCTTGCTTATAATTCTTCCAGCACCCGATGGCGATGACCAAGCTAAATTCTGCCAAGTTTTGTTTTCTCGTACATCTCAATCTGTGTACAAAAGATAAATTTCTTAAATAAATATCTTAACTAAATTTCTTAAATTTTTCAGATCAAAGTTTCAGCCTGGTGATTGTTCTAAGCTTGTTCTTAATTTTTGGACAAATCTGTGCCTGGGAGTTCTTATAAAAATTGTTCTTACGAAAAAGTGTGTGATTCAACTTTGATATTGTATGCAGTTTTTAAACTGCGCTCTGTTTCGTTAAACATGTTTTTCAAATTGTTAGTTCTTGTAATTGGCAAGCATATCAGGACTGAATCCAACTTGGATGATTACTTTCGTCATAAATTGCTTGCTGTAAATTTTGAGCCAAAATTCTTGTTGTACTGGAAAATAGTTTTTAAACCTGTTTAGTCAAACAACATTAAAACATGTCTGAGCGTTGGTGTGAGTGGAATATTGGTTTTTTGAGTTACTTTTAAAGACACGTACGTCACTTCTTGACTACAAAATATACAAATGCTCCATTTTGCGCAGTTCAGAAACCATTTTTAACCCAAGAAGGCATAGAGGGGGTCAATCTGATGACGTCATCATAATAAGTCACGCAACCGGTGTGTTGCCCACAAAAGTGGGACTATTTTTTATTTGACGACTATTTTCGAAAAATAACTGGCAACTTCACATTGTTTCTTACAAATACATGTGTTTCAATCGCTAAATATTGTTTTCTCACCATTTTCAGGTATTAATTCGAAAATCTGAAAATTCGAAAATCCAAGATGGTGGCCGCAGTGACGTCAGTTATTTTGATTTGGTTGCCATGGAAACAAATTAAACACCACGTGGTTTCGATTAATTGAAAGAACAATAAAAGTTCTTCATATATACCACATATCAAGTCAATCGGATAAAAGGTGTCAAAAGTCGAGGGGGTGGGTCAGATTGACCCCCCCCCCCTTTTGCCTTCGTGTGACTTTTTTTACCTTATGCCTTCTAGGGTTAAAAGCAATTTTCGAAAAACTCGGTTCTCCCTCAAGCCCCTCTCTATTACAAGCAAACCCTTCTAGACTTTTTTATTTATAAACCTAACAAGTTCAACAGGATTTGATATTCTTACAAAGTTTTACATAAACGTGAACTGTCCGCCGCGGCCGCCATTGAATTTTCCAGAACATTTCCAAAAGTTAACGACAAAAAGGGGCATTACAAAGCGAGTGGACTAACCTGACTGACCATCCGGATGTTCTTCTCAATCACCAATTAAGCTTTTGCAATGGTCTATTTAGGTTTTACTTTTCAAAATAAGAAATGAGTTTCGGGTTCCCATCCGGTGACGTGCATTTTGAAAATAGAAACGTTTTAAGGAAACGGCCATATTTGAGAGCTAAAGTTGTGTTCAAAGAATTTAATAACGTCATTTGTTTAACGGATGAATTGAAACGTGTTTCGTTCATAACAAAAGCTGAAGTGTAATGAAATATCTTTTAGGTCCCTTCTAAATCATACAGTTTCTCAAACGTAAGTAACAAAATCAATTGGCCGTCATTGTACTTATATGGTTTCTATTAAATAAGCTTGTACGCAGTGTTTGCAGAACTACTAACTGAGGCGAGCGCAGCTTCTGAAGAACAGCTAAGGTGAAATTCAACAGTCAAGAACTCCTACAAGTAAGGGACCGTCGGAAAATCGATTTGATAACGCTTAGCGTCAAATTGACGTTAAGGGGGAGGAGGTCCAATGATTTGGGGTTGACGTTAAGAAAAAAAAATGAGAACAAATGAGTGAATTGTAAGTAAAAGCAACAACTTGTGCTTAACCCTATTCGACCTGGGGGCCG
>JAOBRG010338537.1:0-14783 GCA_027574985.1 Umimayanthus nakama | reverse complement strand
GGGGGGTTGTTGGAAGCATTCTAACCCTCCTGGCTCAAGACATTCACATTTTGATCAATTAATTCAGCCAATACCAATTCCATTGAAATTTTCAATGAAATCGATGTTAATTGATACTAATTGAAACAATAAACATGAACAACACTGTAACTTTTTGATTACTCATTGCACTGGTTGGCTGATACTACTTTGGCTAGACAATATCAGTAGTCAGACTAATTTGCAAAATAGCCAGATTTTTTATCAGTTGGGTTAAATTCCATTTATTGATGAGTGTCATCAATCAGATGTGATAATGTAATCAAGGCACACAGCGTAATATTAATTGTAAAATCCTCTCTGCAAATTGCAGCTGCCTGTTGCCAATGTGACATTTACTCAAGGTGTTCGCAGACTGCTGTATCTTGTCAGTCCTGCAGAAACTTCGTTTGCTGAAGTGAATGAAGTTCCAAATATTGTAAATGAGGTGAGGTTTTTTGTTTAGCATCACAGCTGCTACAACTTAGAGTAAAAATCTTGATTTGATAAATGCATTTAAAATGCATTTAAACCACGAAACTTTCTGATTCACTGTGAGTCAGTAAAAACATGCAGTTTTTTATATCAAAATGAATCATATTTATATATAAGTAAAAGATTTGTTTTTTGTTGTATTCAGATCTTGCACGACCTCCACAAGAATGCTAACAATTTAGTGTTACATCTCAATCAATTATTGTTTAGTTTGCTCAGCACTCGAAAAAACATGTACTGTAGAGAGTTTATGTACATGTTAGTGCATCTTACCAAATTACATGTAGCAATCACATCAATCAAAATCACACAATTCAAACCAGGATCTGACTGGCGACAAGTTCTTGGCAGCTCGATTTGGAGTTCCTCATCGACAGTGCTCAGGGTATCAACAAACCAACAATGAACTATTTCTTTTTGGCATGCAATATTCGCACTGATAAATTGGTTTATTCAACAAAAATTGATTCGGTTTGTTTTTTTGCCTATGGGATATAGTGTTATCCCATAGGCGAAAAACATACCATGCATGTCGACTTTTGTTGATCAAACCCATTTACTCAGCATACTTGCCAACACAGATAAAACAGGTTTTTTTTCAAAACTAGTCTCCCAATATTTGCATGGGTTTATTTCAAAGGTTGAAAGATGTATCTAACAGAAATTTGTCGCAAACCATTTCAGAGACTAGAATTTCAAAATTTCAGTGGAGGGGGGGGGGGTATTATTTTCTTCAGACCTAGCCTGAAGGCTGGCTCATTTGTGCAAAAATTTACATTTTCCCAACCTTTCACACAAATGAGCAGCAGCTGGCTCGCACACAAGATACCCAAGATCTTCCCAGAAAGCATTCCTGCTTAGCTAGCATGTCTATGATTAGTGTTCAAGTAGAAAAATCTTAGGTCTAGGCAAACACGCACATGTACAGCAGTAGTTTTATTATATAGCCATTCTCATGCTTAAAAATTACTAAAACAGGAAAAACGGCCAACCAGATTTTTTGAACCCAGGGCGCTGAGATGTAAGCCTCCATTCCCACAAAGAGATATAAATAATAGGTTAAAAAGTTTGGGCATTAAAATTTAACAAATCTATAAACTGTTTTCTTTTTCTTTTTTGTACTAGGCTGTCCCCTTTTTCCTTGGAGCAATAATTGTGGAGTATGTTATTGCTGCACTCACAGGTTTGCCAAGGGCAAGAATAAATGATGGATTCAGCTCAATAGCAAATGGAATAATTGATCAGCTAATCAAGTAAATAATTTTTTTAAATAGATAAACTTGTGTACATGTAAATGATTGTTAACTAATGTAGATATTTTAACCCTCCCATTTTAACTGGAAACCTAGGTCTGTTTTGGGGGATTGTTTTCATCCTCCAATTTTTTATTTTTCTTGAAAAAGGGTAAAAGTTGTTAATATAAAAATTGTTGTCCAAAATTGAGTAAAAAATCATCTTTAAATGTGAGTTACAGTGTAATTGAAATGAGTAACTGAAGGTAGAGACCTGATAGAACTATAAAAATTCAAGACAGGCTATATTCATTGCGAACTTGACAGTTCTAGGGTCAAGTGTGATCACAATAATATATACACTGAAGTGGAAAATCTGTCTTGTTAAGCTAAAACGACACAAATTTTGACACAAAAAGCTCCAAAACCCCCTTAGGAATCAAAATCACAAGAACTTGTAGAGTCACTCCCTGACCTCTGTAGAAGTTCCAGGTCATATAGTCTTTAAGTCTGCTAAGATGACTGACTCTTTATCCCATAGTAGGCCACTCCTACAGCTGTCGATTGGTCTATTGACAGTATCTCAATCACGGTCAACCACACTAAATCATGACCGACCACGATTGTTCATAGTCACAGCAATCATGGTTTACGTTAGAGTCTAAGGGTTTAATAGGGTGTCTCTGCTAAATGTTCTAAAGGTAGATCTGGAAAGAGTGTAAACTATATATTTTTTTGCAACATGTTTATTAGCAAATTATTTAGTAATAATTTCAATTTAATCTTGAGTCTACTAATTAAGGAGAATATATTATGTTGTTTTATGTACTAATAATATGCTTGAAAAAATTTCTGGACTCTGATTGGCTGAGAGCAGTGCAGTTTTTTCTTAATATTAATAGTGCAAAAAAAGTTAATTGAGTGCAGAAAAAGTTAACACAGTGCAAGTTTCCTTCAGACTCTTCTCATTTACGATTTTGAACTTGTTTCAGGACATTATTTTTTTGTATTTTTCCATCTTTGAATCACTCAAAAACAAAATGGAAATGGAAAGTTGTAAATTACTGTTATGGCTTGCCCATCAGAATAAATTAATTCATCCCATCCCAATCGTTGTACTTCCGGTGCACCATTGAAATTTTTTTCGTTTTTATTGTTAGAACGAAATCATACGACTTTTCTCGTTCAGTTTTAGAATTTGTTTGCACTTGTGAGTTTTTAAAAAAGCTCAAATCGCATTCGTCGATCACTCATGCAAATAAATTCTAAATTGAAATTGAAGTTGTATGATTTCCTATACAAAATTTATTTAACTGTAAATTAAGAAGATGAATTAGTTATTACATTTAACTTATATGCATGTATATTAGTATTATATTAGTTAAAATAATATTTTAAATTATATGATAAGATTTAGCTGGCTTGGGTATTATAAAACAGTGTAATACAGTACAAATTTAGTTTGTACTTATCAGCTTGTAAACATTTTAAAACAACGAAATCACAATAACTACAGTAAAAATGATATTTATAACAATCTGTACAAGTACTAAGATTGCTTCGTTGGTTGCCTGTGCTGATTGTCTACCTTACTGTAGATTGTGAACCAAATTGCACCGGCCTACCTTTGTAACTTATTGCAGCAATATGTCGCAAAACGTGTCTTACGTTCAGCAACTAAAGAATTACTGGCTATTCCAACGACAAAAACTGCGACTTATGTAGCTGGACTAAAATTTGGAACAGACTTCCGGACATTTTATACGAAACACAAACCCTTAACAGTTTTAAAAACGGTCTTAAAATATTTTTGTTTAGAGAAGCTTTCTTATGATGAATGTTGTCTAACTCATAGTTTGTTATAAAGTTACATATTGAATTTATTATTTTAACTTATATTTTATTATATAGTTATATACCTGACTGATTTTTGAAGAATGTGTCTTCTATCGGCAACCTTGCACCTAACTGTAGAGCAATGTATCTCCGGTCTGCCTGGCCTGATTTCGATGCGTTTTTTTTTCATCTGAAAGAACGTTTCAAAATCTATAAATGTCGTTGGATGACCAAGGAGAATCCGAGCAATCCTTAAGATCGAAAATCAAAGTTGATTGTTGCAACTTTTCAGCGATTCGCCGCTGTTTTAAGAGCTATTTAAAAAACAAGCAGTTTTAAGGCAATTTCAAGTGCCACTTCCGGCCTAAACCAATTAACAGAAACATGCGTTATTACACAATTAAAGAGTAGGTAGACCTTGATATCCTTATATGGCTAAGATTTTTTACAAATTACATCTTATTCTGGGGTTTAAAGCGATTTTACAACTATGTAGTTGGGGGCGGGGGTTGTTGTTATATTGACTATGTGACAAAAGCACCTTCTTTGAAAATCAGGCAGATATATAGTTAATACGTATAGTTATAGTTATATGCAAACGTCTTTGCTGTATTTGTAAACGCATTAAGGCTCTGCAAAATGCGTACTAAGAACGGTTAATATTATTACTATTATTGTTTTTATTATTATTCTTATTGTCATTGTTGTTGTTATTATTATTATTATTATTATTATTAGTAGTAGTAGTAGTAGTAGTAGTAGTAGTAGTAGTAGTAGTAGTAGTATGCAAGAATTGTGATTAGAGTGCAGGACTGAGCAGGTACTGTGTGTTTACTTGTACGAACCAGTAACCATTCAGTGTGCACAAGGGCCTTAAAATGCCTGATCCCTACACCAGTTTAGGAGTATTGGCCATCATTGATTTGTCTGGATCGGACTTTGACTCAGGGGATGTTTTAAAAGACTTAATTCATAGGGCAGATTTATCCTATTGTTTTTCTGGACATCTGAATGGGATTGCTTTTTGAACTAGTACTGAACACTTTAACTTATGACTACTCGACAGACCCGTAGTTTTATTCATGGCACCTACATTCTCAAGTTCTAAGCAAACTGGTATGCAAGTTCTCAAGGACATTACACGATATGACTGTACAAAACTAATATCAAATTGATTTTTAGTAAAAAAAATCTAATGTCTGTTTACTTCAATGGTTGAACCCTTGTATAACAACTGCATTTCTTTGGGAAAAATTTAAGGTTGGATTTTCGAGTTGGATTACCAGGATTCGTTTTTGCTAAAGGAACGAAAAATCCAAAAAGTGATTTTTCCAAGTGATCTCTTTAACCTCTTGTGCTTTTGCGCGTCCTCACGCACGAAATCCAAACTGGCGGCAAGTCTGGTTTCGTTTCAGTTTTTCAACGAAGTGTCGAATGATGATTTTTGAATTTAAGACCAAATAGCTTATCGTTTTCCAAGCTATTCGCTTGAATATTTTCGAAGGTAGAAGTACATGTATTTCCGAACGTCAAGACCTACAATGGCGGTGTTTGAAAATTATGTCTGGCTAATTACCGCAGTTCAACGACCATGAAAGGATGTAGAGTATGAAGCAGATCGATTTGATGTGTGCGAAGTGGCTGTGTATCAAATGTATCGAATAGTTTGCAGAGTAATCGTGGCCTCACTATGGATGTATTTAGAAAGTGGCCGCTGTTTTAGCGCAAAGACTGCTTGCCACAAGTATTTTTTTCCAATCCTTTCTCAAAGAAAAATCAGATCAACAATCTTAAGAATCCAGACCGTTCAGATTAAATCCATTGAATCCTGGTGGAGTGCGAATTCCTTGGATTTAAAATCCCCTTTTGGGGTTTTCCCAAAGAAGCGAGAAGTTCCTTTTTGGATCTAGAATCTGGATTTGGATTTTCCCAAAGAAACGCATCAAATAAGTGTTGTTTACCTTGTATAGGTACTAACTGTCAGGAACTACTTGTTGTACTTGCACACCACCGAATCTTTCTTGCAGGCTTGTGGTGATTAGTGTGGTGCTTGTAACCTACACATGGGCGTACGATAATTACCGACTGGTGACGCTGCCTTGGGACTCACCTTGGACTTGGTGGCTAGCTTTCCTTGGTGTCGACTTTGGCTATTATTGCCTTCACAGAGCAGCCCATGGTTGGTTAATAATAATAATAATAATAGTAATAATATTAATAAAAATAATGATAATGATAGTAATAACGACCTTTATTTCGACAATATCCTAAAACTTCAAATGAATACAAACAAATTATGTCAATACAATCTCAACTGCTATGTCATACAACATTTTCAATGATAACAATAAAAGTTTTACTAATAGTAATAGCAATAATAAAATAATAATAGTACTTCTAATAATAATTGAACTTATTTTGTGTGTGTTACATAGGGAGATGTTAGCGCGCGCACAACGATGAATTTATTAAAATAGTTTAAAGAAAAGTAACACAACTGTAGTAGTAAGTAAAATAAAACATGTATCTAATGGTTAGTACGATCTTTTAAAACCATACTATTTTAGTTAATCGTTATATGCCTCACGGAACAGATACGTTTTCAGAAAAGTTTTAAAGTGATCGATGTTGGTGGTCTTCTTCGTGAACTTTGATTAATAAAAACTGCAATATCGTGCAAAAAAACTCAAGGAATCAAAATTACAAGAAACTTTCAGAAAAAAGTCAGTTGCTCGCCTGTCCTCAGTAAATGGCTGTTTTGGCATCACTTTGGTTAAATATGAAGTTCAAACGCAGAATTGTTCTTCATTAAGTTGCGTAACAAGCATAAAAAGTGGTACAATTTATTTGAAAGATACATTAAAGTTAAGAACTAAATGAGTTAAGATCTGGAGTGAGTAGCTCTGGGGGGCGACGTTTGTTTTTTTCGTGATATTTTAGAAACCCCCTGCAGCTTATTTTGACCCCCACCCCGTTTATTAATTTTTTCGAATTTCACGAGGGAATACAAAGAAGTTCGTAAGTATATCATAGACTTTTGGTGTTTCGTTACTATAAGTGTCTCCGCAATATACTTAGTAGAAATGTTCATGTTTAGCCAAGTTAATAAAGTGTTTAAGGCTAATCCTATTTTTGTCCCTTTTATGTTTTTTCACCCCCCGTTTATTTTGACCCCCCCGTTTAATAATTCTTCGAAATCCTTGAAATTTCCTCCCGCGTTTAATTTGATCCCCCCCCCCACTTAGTCTGAGCACGAGAATACTTCAGCTTAGTTTTGTTTTTGGTGTAGAGGTTAACATCATGTGGGCGGCACATCAGGTCCACCACAGCTCCGAGGACTACAATCTAACTACTGCCCTACGTCAGTCCGTTGTACAGACATACACAAGTTGGGTACGATTGTGTTTGTGTCTTGACTCTAACTAAAGTGCATGTTTTAAATTGAAGTAGTTTAGATTAGTCTTAAGGTGATACCAGTTGCAGGTATACAATTGTAAACACTAAATCAGATTTTGACAAATTGCTAATTGACATCTAATCTAGATTTATCTGTAGATTTCTGAAGAAAAATTAATTTTTGTAGTTTGGCTAGTAGGGTGTGTCTCTTACCTTTTTGACTACAAACTGCATTGCGGATACTCTGCTTCTCCATTAGCCAAGGGCCTCCACTATTTTTACTCACTCTGACTCGCTCTAGTTCACTCATTCACCCTGACTCACTCTGACTCGCTCACTTACTCCGATACATTCACTCCGACTGACTCCCACCAACTTTGACTCACTAGTTCACTCTCACCGGCTCAAGTGCAATGACCTATTTGCTTTCTCATTACTGAACTCACAAGTCCTTCTTAACTTACTTAATACTTACTCACTAACTTATTTACTTACTTACTTACCTACTTATTTACGTGCTTACTTACTTACTCACTTGCTTACTTACTTACTAACTTACTTACTTTCTTACTTACCTACCTATTTACGTACTTACTTATTCACTTACTCACTTACTTACTTACTTACTTGTTTTCTTACTTACTTACTTTCTTACTTACCTACTTATTTACGTACTTGCTTACCTACCTACTTACTAACGTGCCCTTAACTTGCTTGCTTACCTACTTGATACTTACTTAAATACACGTCCGTGCTTCCTTCTTTCTTTACTTATTTGTTTTCTTCTTCACGCTTATTGTTTGCTTACGTCCTTATACTTCTTAAACTACCAGTGCTTAATTGTAAAGTTTAGTAACTTTTAACTGCATAGACCTCTTTGTTCGTGACGAAGCTTGCACAGAAAGACACTACATATTAGTCAAGCAATTTTCAAGTGCAATTTGTTTATGTAATCGCGTAGTTTCTCTTGTGATTTCAAATAAACTTACACACGAAAAATACTTTTTGATAATAACGTAAAACTGTACAAGCGTGAAAAGATTTCTTTCCTAATTTGATTGACATTACGCATTTTAAATATTTCAAATCTTTGCGATCATTTGTCAATCAAACACTGATACAGCTGTAAGGATTTGTCTCTAACTAAATGGCCAAATTTTTTGCTTTGATTTGCCGTTTCCAGTTCACTGACCCCGCTATCGCAGAGTTCTTGCTTTTTGTTTCAGAACTTGTTTGGAGGATTTAATGTAACACCCGCTTTTGGACGATGAACATTTGATCCAATTCGAAAATATTCAAACTGCTGCGAAACTATATCAAGTCTTTAACATGTACGGTAATTAGGTACTAAAAACATTATAGGTAGACATACATGATTGCCAAACATCGACTACTAAAAAGAAAATATTTATGTTCACTTGTTTTAGTTTTGTTTGTTAGACTAACGGCAATGTGAACTATTTATTACTAAAGTTATTTGAATGATACTTGAACAGTAATAGCTACAACTTGTCCAGAGATGTGAGTTATAAATTATATGAAATTCAAGTTCGAATCAGGCTCATTTAGTGTTTGCCATAACTTTTCCCTATGTTCTGTTCGCCTTCTTAGGTGTTCTACATGCCAATGGCCCTAGCTGTGCCTCCGTCAATTTTTCATGTCCACACCCAGTTCAACCTGATATATCAGTTTTGGATTCACACGGAAGTGGTGCGAACCGTCGGGCCTCTCGAGTACATTCTGAACACTCCCAGTCACCACAGAGTTCATCATGGTAAAGCAAGTTGTTTCTATTATTCTTTTCTTGTCTGTTTTTCTTTTCTTTTCTTCTCTCTTTTCCTCTCCTCTTCTCCCCATACTGTAATTTTACTAAAAATACAATTTTTAATACAGCTTAGATGGGGACATATGATTATTGTCAAAGGAACATTTATCAATAAAAATTGGTTGTTGTGATCTAAAGTAGTCGGTTAGGCCCAAGCTTCGTGCCTGCCAAATTAAAGCTCAAACTTTTATGTATTAGGCGTTTGCCAATTTGAGGAATGTGATGAGTGTTTAAAAAAATATTTGCATTTCTTTTTATAATGCCTTATATTTCCCTTTTTGTACCAGGAAGGAATCCATACTGCATTGACAAGAACTATGGTAAGTTGACGACACACCCAAAAACAGGCACAAAATCCCCTTAGATGTTCAATCATTCATCCATTTGTTTTTTGCCGTTTCGATATACGTATTTACAGAAAAATAATTAGAATAACGGAGGCGAGGAGTCCTCAGTCTTGAAAACAGTAGGTTTTTAGTGAAGGGACTCCTCGTTAAACTACACTTATTAGGTAAAAAGTATTGTACATGGGCATGCGAGTCATTTGCTTTCTCATGAAAAAAGGAACTGAGATCAATATTAAAGTATTGTAATGTAAAGGAAATGTAATGAAATGTTGTTGGTAATGTAATGTAATGTAATGTAATGTAACTTAATTATGTTTATAAAGGGTTGCTTCTTCAGCTGTGGGCTGATATCAAAGGGGCCCCTGAAAATACAGCAACGGCTTACAAGACTGATATATTTATACTTTTGTAAAGCGCTATGAACGCTAGGAATAGCGCTATAGAAATCTATTATTATTATTATTATTATTATTATTACTAGATACAAACTGGAATACACAATCACTAAAAGTTAATCTGTTTTACATTGGATATAAGCTGACGTGTGTATACGTTAAAACTTACAAGGTTTTTGAAATAAAAATATTATTCTAAATAATGGTCAAAAAATCAATCTATGTACAGTGCTAGTAATGAAACATTATTCAGCAATGTAGCTTCGCGCATTCTGAAATGTTCTAAGCGGTCTGGATTTCCCGTAATACACACTTTGAAGGGAGCATTATACACTAACATACACTTTTAAAACTGTTGGTTTAAAACTGATCTTTTTTGACAGTCTAACCAATACACTCTTACGTTCACGTTTAGAAGGGGTAAAGTAAAGAGTATGCTTGGTGTACCTGTGATTAACCCCTTAAGCTGTGTGCTTTTAACAAAGTACTTTTTTACTTTCCAGGCGGTACTTTGATAGTATGGGACCGTCTTTTTGGTAGGTATTTCTTTACCCCGAAGCCATTTGAATTGTTAAAGCTGAGAGTTACTTTTAATAACATTGTCGCGTTTCACTGCTTGACCGATTCACTGACTGCGGCGAAAAGGTTGAGATGTTGTTTACAATAAGAATGAGTACAAAGCCTTTGGCATCAGGAATTTCATAGCAGGCGCCTGTGGTGATCGCAAACAAAGTCGATAACTGCACTCAGACTTGAAACGGAACATACGTTTAACATTAATATCAGTATACGGTTTGCAATTGTACATTTTCAAGAACTTCTCAGATTTTAAGTTAAAGAGTAAAATTAAACTTGTGGGGCATAAAGTGCGTAGTTTTTTTCTGAGAATGTAGTCATTTTAATCGGAAAAAGAACTGTCAGAAAGTTACAAATAATTACATATTTCAAGTAGTTCACTAACTGCATTTCATAATCTGGCGGTTTTGTCTCGTCTTTGATACAACTTGAATGGGTGAAGAGTTATCGTGTAACAGTTGTCTACAGAAAAATCATGAACCATCAAGCTTGCAGGACAAGGTCTAGCGTACATTTGGCCATTCAACTCCTATGAGCTTGAAAATGTAAACAAATTTATTCTGGACTGTAGTCTTGTGATCGTTGCTAGATTAAAACAATTGAAGCTGTTGAGTACAGGCGTTATGAAAGCACTACTTTTTGTTATTGGTGGAAAGTTTTAACCAGTTAAATATGTAATGTTGAAAAATACTAAATACAATTTTTTTTAACTTCGGTTTTAAAGCGTACGTGATCAATTTCGAGTTGTGAAGAAGTCGTCAATGAATTTCAACAGGGTGTTTTTGTTGTAAATTAGAACTAATCCTGTCTACTAGTCCAGTTGTCTAGTGAAAAAATCCACCTCTATCCCTCTAGCCAATAGCTCAAATTTTCTTAGTGAGTTCGAACGCACTACACTGGCCTGTGATTACTTGTAATATAATAAAATGTATTACACGGCATGCGTTTGCAACCACTCTATAGGCCTGATAATAACTGATATCAGCTCTCTGACTCAGTATCTTACTCCACGAGCTTACCACAGCCGGATACCTTTGATTCTACATACTGACAGTCAGCTCTAAAGACAATCATAAATGTAACAGTCTATACACTTGTTCAGGAGAGAATTCCTTAAAAGCGTTTGTGGAACGTTTATGGTAGCTCTACTGTAAACGCCGAAGCCACGCCATTGCAGATAAAAACAACACTTGAACTAATTAGTTGCGTGTGTAATGGCCGATTTAGCCCCTATACGCCTCTACCCCTATGCGTGTGTAATGGTCGATTTAGCCCCTATACTTTATGTCATACGCGACAAAAAATCTTATCATGTAAGTGCCTTACGTCAGATTAGTTGCATACGAGGTTTTTGCATGGTCGGTTAAGGTTGTTTTTTCTAATTAAATGTTACCAAACTGGTGAATATCTTCAAGTTATAGATTGGTACACACATTTGGAAGTTGCAGAGTGCATAAAAAATTCTGAAGCTAGTGGCCGTGCCCTAGTTTTTCGCAGAAGTGTCCACGTTTCTCGTTATATAATTACGCTTTCCTTTTATCAGCTTGAGCGTGTGTGTTTGGTGATCGAAACAATGTCAACAACTAATGTATTCGACAAATTTGGAGCAAAAAAATGAAATCATCTGGAAGTTAAGATGAAACTTGTTGCCTAAAGTGTTGAGTTTCAAGCCAGACATGTGGATAAATCTTTTTTTTTTGTTTGAATCAGGAACATTTCAAGAGGAAACAAAGGAAGAGATTGCATATGGTCTGGTGCATCCTCTCTCCAGTTGGGACCCAATATATACGCAGGTACGAAGTATGCGAGACTCGTAAGCGGGATGGTAACTGAATGCCCTTAAGGGCGAACCATTTGATCTTTGAGGGGGAAGGGGGGGGTTTGGTGAGCAGGAATTTTTTTCATGTCCCATATTTTGCGAGAATTTTTTTTTGATAAAAAATACTAGTGCTAAGAAATTTTTTTTTTTGAACTGCAACATTTTTTTCCCTTGGGAATATGATGCAGGATATTTTTTTTGATCACCAGTTGCTGCAGAATTTTTTTTACGAGAACTTGGCTTGCAGGAAATTTTTTTTCAAAAAAGCCCACCCCTTCCCCCCTCAAAGATCAAATGATTCACCCCATATTAGGTTGAAAATATACAGAAAGTGATTTAATGAGCGAAACAGCAAAGAAAGAGATGGAAAGTTTTCGGAGAAGAACAATTCTTGTTTAACAATAACAATACCTTACAATAACAACAATCTTTGTTAAGGTTAAATCAAGTTTTACAAATTACACACCACCTGCAAATAGCAAATCTAGTCGAGGCAGGCGATATGTTGGGACAGCTTAGAACAAAAGCTTGCCAAACTGAAACAAAAAATCAAGTGTTGTGGAACAACTTTTTACAAGGTTCCCCCGTCGTCGAAAATCCGGCCTGGAAAGTCTCTGGATTGGAAGAAATAATTCGAGGTTTGGAAAGTTTTTGAAAATCAGTTGAGGTTTTTGGTTTGAAAAGCCTTTATTTGGTTGTCAGCTGCAGCTGAGCAACAAAAAATTTAAATGTTAAAATTTTAGATTATGTATTTAAAAGCATTTTTTTAGTTTTTAAAACTGTAGTTTGTGAGCCATCACAGCACGCGAAACCAATCAGCCATACAATAAAGGTTATTATACCTTTTTTACAAACTGTTCTGTTCTCCTCTTTTGATATACTTTACTTATACCTTTTCTCTTGTTAAGTTGAATAAATGGTAGTCCTTTTTTACTTTTTTTCCTCTTATTGTCTGTATACCTGTATGTGTGTCTGATTATTTGTGCCAGTGTTTATACCCAATTCCAAAAGGGTCGTCTTCTGTATTGTTGCATTGTTAATCCGCAAAAATCATGTTTTTTCACAGACGTGCCATTTCGTTCACATCTGGAAGACGTTTTGGGCAACACCAGGTTTTGGAAATAAGGTAAAACGTTGAGGAATGTATGAAAGTTGGATAAAGGATTGAATAATGAAAATGACTATTCCCATGTCAGTGAATCGTGCACTTTAATTGATAACTTACACTCTGGTTACCCAATATTATTCTTAAATACAGAACTTTTGTTATTGAGATTCCATTCTTTAGTTTGGTTATACAACTGATGAGTATTCGCTTGTAACCGCGAAACATGCGATTTACATAAAAACACGGCTGTTTCCGAAAAAATCAGGTGCTTCTTAAATGCTGAAGTAGACTTCCACATCCCCCTGTCTTATACTAATATCAGTTTGGTTTACACTAAATTCCGTTCAATTTTAACAAAAAGAATAGGAAAGAAAAAAAGGTGTATTTTGACTTAGTGTGTATGATACAACGATTTGTTCCACTCACACCTGTTGGACATCAGATGATTATATCTGATTAGTATTAACAATCCAGATGATTAGCACTTTTTGCGCGCTCTGATTGGTTCATCAGACACTGATGAAACACTCAAAACGGCGGCCTGTTTAGCCTCTGTTAAGGAAGTTGAAATTCTTCAAATGAACGAAGAAGCTACTCTTGCAAACACAAAACTCACCTGTTTGGTGAATACTAAAACAACTTTCCCCCTCAGTGTCCGTGCCTAGCGATTTAGACATTTAGCGCACCGCTAAGCGGTTCGGTAAATATCAATCACTAGTAAACTCCACTTCAGGGGATAGTTGCTAGTTATAGCCAAATAAGTAAGTCTACTACCTCATTCGTTTAACACCCCCTTATTCGTATAAACATGCGTCTCAAACTTGGAATAAACAAAACTTAAATTTTTAAATAAATCTCGTATTTTTTGTTAACTGGTTACCGGTAAACACTGAACAGCTAATACACAGAACTTCAGTGTTGGTATCTAGCGATGGGTATTTAACAACGTTGCTGATTTGGATTATTGGAAAAGTCAGCAGGTTTAGTTGTTATTCGTTAAATGATGGAAAATTGTCGTTTGCTGATATCAGCGTGAACTCTTCTCCCGCCTTTGGACCTTGTCGTTTTTCAATGAGTTAAGTCCCAGCAGCTTTCCATGGTTAGGTTTGTATAGACGTGTGGGTTGTTTCTTGTGTGTTGACGCCATGTTCTGTTTAAGTTACCAGTGTTTTCAGTTTATCTTCAAAATTAACGCGCAAGTTAAGGAGCTCTTTAAAATAACCGTCTTTAACTTGGAACACTACGCTGCTGTATTACTACATTTTTTAAAACTTTCATTGTTTTTGTTCTACATCAGCTCTCTGTAATATTCAAAGGACCCGGTTGGATGCCGGGTACTCCACGGCTTGGTAACCCAGAGGACATTCCTCCGGTGAGTCACGTGTTCTTTAGTATTTCCCAGATGCCGGTAACAGGTGGCTAGCTATCCAGTAGGTACAAGCGTTTAGATTGTATAGTGTATTTTTAAGAATAATCAATTGTTCTCAGTATCCATGTAACTGTAAAACTTAATGGATGAATGGATAAATTACTGTAGTACAGTAAGTATGCATAACGCAGATGCAAAGCTGGACATTGCTGGATCGTTTGAAACACTGCTTTTTTAACATCCTGGAATTGAATAAACCTATATCCTGGCATATAGTTAACGCATCATACAATAATAATAATAATAATAATAATAATAATAATAATAATAATAATAATAATAATAATAAAAATAATAATAATAATAA
>JAOBRG010338526.1:3131-14784 GCA_027574985.1 Umimayanthus nakama | reverse complement strand
TCAGCCCCGGCCAGCTGATCAGTAAGCAAATTCTCCTTGCAATATCCAGAGAAACAAAATGTTTGGTATTGAGAATATAGCAAATGATCATACACACCATTGTAGTTAAGGAAACCAAAAATTTTCCAACCTGTTTTAAAGGAAACTAGAGAGAGCTCAGCAATACGTCAGATGGAATGTCTGGGACGGAAAGGGTTGAAGTTGTATATTGAAAGCAGAAAGGTGTGTGTGTGCGCGCTAAATTTGAATAAAAAAAAACAACCCAAAAGTTCCAACGTATGTAGATTACACTGTCTAAAACCCTTCTATTTGTCTCGGTATCAACCTATAATTGTTTTTTCACGAACTATATGTAAAATTTCGTTTGTAGACTCTACCTATCTAAATTATATGATTTAATATCGTGGGTTCACTAGCGGGAAAAGATGGGTGGGGAGGGGTTGTTCACTAACGGAACAGAGGGGTGGAGAGGGATTGCTCACAAGGGGGCACGAGGGGTGGGGAGGGGTTGTTTATGTATGAGCTGCGCAACTGATACAAAAAATATCTAATATGAAATTATCAAATTCTTCACTGCAGATATATGGTCACAAGTAACGTTTTGGATGTTTACCTATCTTGGGGTTGTTATCGGCAGTCAAAGCGTATGTGGAGTGAATCAAGACCGAAACTTTGAGGCATGGGTGATAAAATAGTTGGCGGTAAATTATTCCTATTCTGCGATACTCTATTCGCAACAACACTCTTACTAGGTTGATGGATAGTTGCAGAAATAGTAGTCAATACGATAAGTGATTAAAATATTTTGCGAAAAAGTAGATAAGAACGGTAAACCAGAAAATCGTGCAAAAGCACCTTGGAAACAATTTCAACAGTCCAAAAAAAGAAAAAAAGTATTGATGTGCTTTCCGCAACTGTCGATCATCTTATTATTCCCAGTCAAGAAGTGCACCATAGGGCACCGTAAATAAGTACATACTTTTTACGTCAAGACCTGTCACGAAGAGTGTTATTTTGTCACGTCAGTTCCTGTCACGATCAGTGCAAACGAGAAGTGAGACATAAATGACATGTCGGTGACTATCACGATTACGATCAGTACACTGTTATGATTTGTGCACCATATGTCACGCCACTACTTAACACGACAAGTCGATCATGTCACATTTGCTGTCACAAGCAGTGAATCATGTCATGACAGTGGTCGTCACGATTAGAAGTCAGTTCAATACTGGCAACGCACTGTCACGATCAGTTAACTCTGTCACACAAGTACCTATCATTAACACTGCGCCTTGTCACGTTAGCACCTCGTGAAGAACAAAGGAATGTCACGTCAGTGCCTCTCACGAGCAGTTAACTGTGTCACGACAAAACCTGTCACGATAAGTGCACCATCTGTCACCCTCCCTGCACTTTGTCACACTAGTACAAACCATAACCATGTCGCGCTGGCACTCGGTCTCGTCCACAGCACCAAATGTCACGAACGGTGTAAAGTAGACAACGTTGACTGTCACGATGAGTGCACATATATCACACCAGTACTCATCGATGATCAAAGCATCATGTCATGTCAGTGCATGTAACGATCACATTAATGAATGTTACAATGCGGTAAAAATGACACTACAGCTTGGCATAACAACCCGATATTAGATAGGGCTTTAGACAAACGTCGAACTTTTTATATTGAGTCAATTGAGCTAAGTTTAGTAATAAGTGTTTATAAGCACGTCGTTTTTCCCGATTAAGTTCGACGATGCTATTTGGATCGTCTGACACGTTCTGTCATTCTAGAGCAGACGGATGAAACGTGTCAGACGATCAAAACAGAAAAAACATAGACACCGGGTCAAACGTCGATCTATTCATGAGTCCAACTATAAAACTCGTATTTAAGAAATTAATAAGATAACGTATAATCTAGCCTCGGTCTGATAGAACTCGCTAACGATCATGAACCAGTTCTTGTTTGGTTCGTCTAATTAAGTTGAACATTTGACCCGAGCAATGGAAAACTTTTATCTGTGTCGACACGAACTTCAATTTAATTCGACTCATGAAAAGATCGACGTTTGTCCCAAGCCTTAAGTATTGTACTTTTTTCCCTATTCGGTATCATTGCAATTTGTAAGTATCGTGTCACTGATACAGCCTTCAGTGGTTCCCTTGATAGAACACCAATGACAGACCGCAGCACGAGTTGAGAGCAGTTTGGAGAGCCTCACACGAGGTACAGCGAGCAGTCGGCCTCAATGAACTCCATAATTGTGTCGTAGATGAACTCGTACTGCAACTAAAACAAGAAGGTAAAGCATTGACTTCAAGTTTATTGTTCTCTCTACTAAGACTCTTACTCAAAAACTCCACATACCAATGTGGAGAACGAATTCTCGCAAATTATTAGTATCAATATACAAAGATTGTAGTTTTTTGCTTCACTGATTCACTGGTTTGGTATATGCAAAAGCAATTATACACCTCAGTGTCGGTGAAAAGCCCAGTATATTCACCTCGCCGCATTCGTGGCTCGATAAACTTCCTGGCCTATTCACCTCCATTTCGGTGAATAACTGCTCACTACACTTCATTTAATTCTGACATGTCCGGCTACGTGGCAACGCGTCAACAAGTTCGCACGGGCACAATACAACTCTGGGTTTGGGTTTTCTTTTGGTTTGGATTTGGGTTTGGGAAAAGGTAAAGCGACCTTATTTAACGAGGGTAACACGTGACATTAATTAAGAAATTGATAAACTTTTGGCCCTCGGTGAGCATTTTACCCCCTTCTTCTGACAGTGCTCCGGTTTACGGGTATTTAAAGCTAAAGCTATACCGGTCAGAAGATAGTTGAAGCAGTCGTTGAAGTCTCTGAAGGCCACGCACTAACCGACTTAACCAGGGCTTTGGTTAGGGTACTCACTCTCTTATGAAAATTGTTACTGAAAAAAGAAACAGGACAACTTACCTGTGTCTCAATACTGTGGGGGCGTTGCTGCATGCACAGCTGTACCGTCTGGTAGACAGACACCGTGTTCTCCCGCTTCAGTTGCTGCCATATCGTGTGTAATGCACAGTATACTCCAGTACGGCCCGTACCAGTGCTGTGGAGATACAAAACACAGGAGAAGATTGATGGAAGGCTTGGTACTAGCACGAAAAAGAGGCAGCGTTTTAAATGCCTCGAACTGGTCGTTTTGTGCACACAGTCCGTGTGTGCGTTTGTTTGTTGGTTCATTTGTTGAGTTACCACGGAGAACATCGCGAAACAGCGACAATGTACTAGTAAGCCTTTTTCACACGTATTCGGATATTTTGAATCTGTGCATAACATTTTCCTTGCAAATGATTTGTGGACAAGGCTCACCTGCAGTGAACCACGATAGGTCCTATCATCTCGAACTTCTTGGCCTTCTCTTTGACCTCCATCTGCCACTCCTCTGTCTTGTTAACGAGTTGTAGGACCGTCTGACCCGACCACGGCAGCCCGTCCCTACTCCAGTGGAGGTAGTGGAAGTGACGAATATGCCGACACTCGCTTGGGTCCTGGAACAAACCCAACAGTGAACACATAAGAGAAAAGGACCTGATGAAATATCTTAAGTTGAACGCACATACAGGCCCTCTCTTTCAAAAACTAAGTGGTTTAAAGTTGCCCAACGTTGTGTTTCTTCACACAGCGGCATTTATGTTCGATTTTCATCATAATATTTTACCGTTTTTTTCAGAATTTCTTTTATCAGTTTTAAAGAAAGTGTTTAAATATAACACAAAAATTGCACAAAAATCATCTTGTTATATATTTGTTTTTTGTACGTACAAACTACAGCAAATTTATATTTAGGTTTAGTTGTAGTAAGCTATAGTGCTCGATAATAGGTTTATGATAACATGCTTATCAGTGCTCAGCGGCCAAACCTTACTGGTTACCCCCTCATTTACAGCAAACTTAGCCTACCCGTGGTCTTGAACTCTATAACTAAATTAGATGTTAGAACAATACAATCACGCAGCAAATAGCTGAAAACGAAACTGCTAACTAATTTGACTGAAAGTTATCTTATATCTAAGACTTCAACAGCTAACCTCTACCACAAGTACATTTTTGCTGTGTGTCTAACCGAGTTAAACTATATGGAAGGGAAGGATTTTAAACAACTCACCTCTACTTTAATCATTTTTATTTCTTTAGTTATGACATCTCCCCGCGTGCATTCGGCTTCCACAGTCACCTCGTACGAGCCAAACCGCTGGGTGTCGTAGATGGGAGGCAGATATCGGTGGAAACCACCCTACAAGGAAAAAGAATACAGTTAGTGCAAAAATAAAGGAATTTTCGACTCAATTTTCTATTTTGCTAACAGATATGATTGTTTTTTCTAACTTCTCGTACATTTTCCATATTTCCCGCAGCTTTGAGACCAATGGACTTACGAAACTTCAAAGACTTTCTCAGACAAACTTGCAAGCTGGGCTTAAATATAGGGTTCTAAACTATAACATAAATATACAATTGAATGTATCGTTAATCTGTATAAAAACTTAATGATTTCGTCCCCAGCGCCAAAACGAGATCTGCGGACGAGATCAGAAATTTATGTAATTTCTCGCAAACTTGCAAGCTGGGCTTAAATATAGGGTTCTAAACTATAACATAAATATACAATTGCATGTATCGTTAATCTGTATAGAAATTTAATGATTTCGTCCCGACCGCCAAAACGAGATCCGTGGACGAGATCAGAAATTTATGTAATTTCTAAAAATGTTGCAAACTTAAGATTTTTTCAATCAAAGGAAGGGAAGTGAAAAGAGTAATCAGTAACATTTTGTAGCAGATTTCAAAAGTGTAGAGGGAAAGTTCAAAAACTGAATTAAAACTTCAACCGTCTGATACAAGTTGTCGGTGAAGAAATTCACAAGGCTCTAACTTGAAATTGAAACACCTCCTACGCCCTTTATTTTTGATATTTGGAAAGAACATTGTGTTACAACTACTTTGTCTTTCATGTATTTTAATTTGACTGTTTGGAGAAAATAAATGACTTTAGAATCATGAAGACCCGTCCTGTTGCCGCCGTCTTTTATACGCTCAAATTAGTCGCAATGTTTTGCCAAAACGTCGCCACATTCTTGAAAACTACAACAAAGATCCTGCGAGAACAGCTCTCACGTCACTTCCGTTGACTGTAGCACGTAAACCAAAAGACGCATCATGTATAGTTCAGACTTTTTAAGGAATCACGGGAGCCTTTTTATCAAATACTTTGGTCGCTTTTCATTTAGAGTATGTTCTTGCCAGTCAAGGCACGCGCGATAATTTTTTCCGCCACAACTCTCCAAACTTCCCAGCTTTGGCCGACGGTAGCGGGAGAAGTGAGCGGCTCTGATCCATAAGCAGGGCCATTCTGGACAGAACTAGTTCTGAGATCTCATGCGTTCCTTTTAAGAAGTGACTCGTTTGACCGGTCAGACCGAGCGATATTTTTTCTACGCCCACTTCAAGATGGCGGACACTTACTAGAAGTGTAACATTGCTCAAACTGTCCTCAAACTGAGGTTCGTACTTAGAAAAATTTCAAGAAAAAAATAGAAGTTAAAAATGCCGAAGAAAGGTGGGCATGACGAGTCTCGAACGTAGGACCTCATAAACAGGAGTCATTATTCAGTATCACTACGCTAATCCATCATTTCGCTGCTAACACTACCCATTTTATGTTATGTCTACCTAAAATTCTTACCAACTGAGTAACCTTGATCCAATCCTAGCCCTAACTAACCTTAAATAATCACGAAAAAACATCAATATTCCTATGATATGAATTTACGAATAATAAATGAGCCGTGACAGTCCGCCATCTCGAAGTGGGCGTAAAAACCAAAATTGCCCAGAGCGAGCACTATGAAAAGTGATCTTATTGAAATTGCGACTGATACAGGCGCATTTGCGACTAAAATTTTTGCTTTTGCGACTAAAATTTGGCGATAAGTCGCAAATTTGCGACCAGTTTTTGGCCGTTCATTCCGTCACATGTTAGCGACTGGCGACTATTTTAAGCCTAAGTTAATAAAGGTATATCATATTTAAGAGTCCCGTGTCTTATTTACAAATTAAAAAATCGAAATCTTTGGGTAAAATCCTGTTTAATTTACCTTCAAGTTACGTAGATCGATCGCCCTTCTCATGCGCCATTAAAGCGGTTTCTTTAAGTTGTGTATGGCGGGCGCAATGCTTAGAGCGAAGACCGCTGATTAGTAACGCAGACGCAGAACGTTTTAAGCTTCTTTTGTAAACATTTTCCGAGCGGTCTCGTTTATTTTTTTTTGCGACTAAAATTTTCAAACTTGCAACTAAATTTTCGGAACTAGTCGCAAATTATCGACTTAGTTTTTTCTTAATTTCAAGCCCTGCTTAACAAAAAGGGCCAACACAAGTCCAATCTACATGTAGGCAGTGACTGGGATTGTCAACTATGTGAGCACGCTGTACCTCCTCCCATTCTGACTGAGACAGCAGCATTACAATACTGCGAGTGTTCTCCTGCCATATCATTCGCCAGAAGTCTTCAGTTGTCGATTGCAAGGGATGCTGGGTAGCTATATAAGCCTCTTGGCGCCAGAAACCCTGTTTGGATAGAAGACGATCAACGGTGGTTTTGTATTTTTTTTATCCACTGTTCTCCAGGGTTCAAAACTGCGTTCACAAAATTTTCCAGATTTTGTAGGCTGCTCATGTAGCCCAAAATTTTTGCCGGCCGTTATTCAAGCAACGATTTGCACGTTCAATGTTATCACTTGGGTGTGTTTCAACTAAATAAATCAGCCTACATGGCAATTTTGTTTTAAAAATGGAAGCGTTTCGAGTAAACCAGACATAAACTCAGCTCACCAGCATAAATGAAAATAAAGCGGTTGCAATTCAGAAGCAAAATAGTTTTGATGTTCAAGCACTACTGAATTAGTGAAAGCAGTTCCGATGATGCTTTATATTAAGTTATAATGTGGAAATAAAAATCGCCGGCAAGGTCCTAAAACTGCCAGCTATCGCCGGTAGCCGGCGACTATTTTGAACCCTGTTGTCTACATTCAAGTTAAAGGAACCTATCAAAAACGGCCTTGAAAAGAAATTCCCTGGCAGCATAATTTTCTTATCACGATCACCATCACTACCTGTGGATCACTATTATTATTACTATTATGATTAGTGCTAGCTGTAACGACTCCTTGGGGATTTGCTGGCTCGACCTTTTTGTGAAGAGTAATATGGAGCTGTTTGAAAACACAACTGCATTTTTCAATTATTGTATTTCAGCGTATTATACTGTCTCCATATGAACCTGACAGTGATTCATGAAACGAATATCCAAACTGTTGAGCAACCAACTCTCTACCCTAGCTCCCAAGTGCTATCACCTGCAACGTTATCTCTCACAAATTATCACTATATTATATACACTACACCACAACACTGTCACTGTCATTGTCATTATCTTTATCATAATTATTATCACAGTGTGCTATTACTAGCATTATTTCAAAATTATCATTATCAGCCAAAATACCCTTACAAGAGTATTAAACCTCTGCTAGGTGTCAATAGGTTCGGTAGGCATTGGTTCTTGTGCTTAACACTGTATCACCCAACCATTATGCTTAATTTTAATAAATTTAAAATATAAAAAACAGAGCTCACATCTAAATAACTGGCACTGATATAGTCCGATCCTTCTTCTCCGGGTCGCGGATACAGCTTCACTCTGGTAGAATCAACTGGATGGGTGGAATAAGAGATTGAGAAAAAAGGAATAAACTAAAAGATATACCTCTTATTAGCCGAGTGCGAGGTCCGTACGGCAAGTTATGGACCGAGTTTTTCCTTCCTTTTATGGCCCAAGCGCGAAGCGCGAGGGCCATGAAAACAAGGAAGGAAAAAACGAGGATTCATAACTTGCCGTACGAACCGAGCATACGAGGCTAATAAGATATTTATTATATGGCTTTGTTGATTATTCTGGTTTTGAAGATGAAAACCGTCCTGGCGAATTTTGAAATTCCGCTCCAATATTTTTTTATAAATCAAACATGGCAGTTTTGTATGCTGCAAATTGAGATTTTTTTTCAAATGACCGCAAAAAATTAAAGAGGCTTTGAATCAAAAATCGCCACGACGGAATTAGAGTGCAAACGGTACTAAAACTGATAAACAAACTGCAAATGGCGTAACTTGAAGCTGACAGCCGCATTGACGCCTAGAAGTGAAAGGGTTAGTTTGAATTATGAAACTTCCATTCGTTTACAATCCAATTTTTTTAAAAAATATTGTCACCATCATCTAGATAATTTCATAAGCTTTCCATTGGTACATAGGTTCGTGGGTAACCAATGCGTATTAGCGAAGTTACATACGAAAAACTGAAAACACCGATCACGGTGAACGGTAACCTTAAATTAAAGAGTATGTAGATACTTTTGTTTGATATTTGTTCGTTTTCCGTATCTTCTTTTGTTCTTTTTAAAACCCTAGTTTTCAAGTAAGGTATTGTGAGGCTGGGCCGTTCTAATAGCATAGCTAAGCCAGAGAATGGCCTTCCATGTCCCCAAAATAGCAACGTTTAATTTAGTCTTTAGGGGTATTTGATGGCAACAAAGGTAAAGGACAACATTTTGTCTGCTTTTCCTTATGTAATATACAATTACAACCCTTTATCTATCAAGAAGTAACCGAAAACACTGCTATTGCCTCAGGGTTTTGCGAAAAGAGCACATCTAGTTAATTTATGAAAATATTTCAAACGACCAAATAGAAGTTTTACTAAAATTCAAGGATTATTTCAGGAAGCACCATTACACCTCGAGATTTAAAAACTTTCTGAAGAATCAGCACATTCTCAAACATTTTCAAGTTCTATAAGAACCCGGTACCACTTATAGCTATAGTTCTGGTTTCCATATTGCAATTGTTACATTTATCAAAATTATTATTGATATTAATATCATGTCATTATTATTACTATTATCATTAATATTATTGCTATTATCATTATTATTATTATTATTTTAGTTTCCATTATTATTATTATTATTTTCATTATTATTATCATTATTACCATTATTATTATTATTATTGTTACTATTACTACTACTATTGTTACTATTAAAGCGAATATGGAAATCGGCAGAACACTTAATTTCTCACCTGGAATATATCTATGGTTTCTGTTCTTGTGTACATTACAAGCCCGTCCGGCTTGTTTGCACTTGTACGACTCAATTTTCATATTCTTTAATTTCTGAAATGTAAAAAGCAGAAGTTTGTTAAGCTGCCCAATTGAGTATAATACTACAGCATGTTCTTTTAATTGACGCATTCATACTTTTAAAAACGAAAAAGCAACTGCTCTGGACACTCACCCCAAACTCAAGGTCTATTCCAGTCGTGTTTGAGTCTGGAGTCTTGTTGGTCCTCAAGTCATCGAGGTGTTGTTTGAAATCCTCCTTCTTGATGAATAAGTTGAACTCACACTTCACGTACTGCACCAGTGCGTCATGCACAAAGATGTACTGGCACTGCGAATATTAGGGACTGACCATTAGGAAAGTATGCGGGTCGGGGTGGCAAATTGTTTGCTTGCAAGCACAAATATTTTTCCTCCGTCTGATTAATTGCAGGAATTTCTTTTTAACATCTGCATCCCCAATACCCGCCCTTAATACTTTTCTAATAGTTCTTCCGTTGGGGACAGTATATTTCCAAATCAAAAATATCAGCACTAGCTTAATTTTTTTGGGTCAATGCTAGTTTGTTTGAAATTAAATCCATAAGCCCACAACACTCTCTTGCTGGTAAATAATTACTATAACAAGAACGCGGAATGTTTACTTGAACCCGGGTTAAACATCGATGGAGGTCGGAGAGGGAAAGAGAAGGGATCTGCTAAAACGATGCATGCAGAAGTTGTCTATCTACCTACCGTTATGACACGAGTTTTCTACCCCTGACTCCAAGCCATTTAAACCACTCATAAAGCCCTGGGTTTCTACTTCTGACTCCAAGCCATTTAAACTACTTATAAAGCCCTGGGTTTTGGATTTACTCTCACGTGTATCAGTCTGCTTTGTAGTACGCTGTATTATCTAAGGTGAAAGTCAAGATTCTTCCAATTTATTTACAAGGAAACTATTGATACAGTTGAGGAAATTCAGCAACATATCATATGCTGTGTTAGAGCAGGATGTATAAATTCTATGGAGCTGCTGGCGTACCTCTTCCTGTACCAAGTGGTTTCTCTGCTGTCTGATGTGTGCCAGGAAACCAAATATGTCCACATCGCCGATGTCGTGGATTCGCCTCATCATGCTGTCTATCACGATATAAGCACCACTTCGCCCAACACCAGCGCTGAAATAGAACATGCGGTCAGAGCGACACTTGTTGAAAAAGACACACAGTCAGAGCGGGTGACACTTGCTGAAATAGGACACACGATCAGAGTGACACTTGTTGAAACAGAACATACAGTTAGTGACCCATACCGAAAAAGGACACACAGTCAGAGTGACACTCGCCGAGTCACCTCTCTAAATACTGTCTACCATCATACATGATCAACAGGATTACTTAATGAGACTTACCTACAGTGAATAAGTATCGGTCCTAAATTGTTCCTGTTTGCTGCAGTGGATTTAACTATGAAGTTCAAGACTGGAAAGCAATAGTCTGGGGCCACGTGGTCTGGATTACTTGATGACGCTTACCTACAGTGAACGACTATCGGTCCTGAATTGTTCCTGTTTGCTGCAGTGGATTTAACTATGAAATTCAAGACTGGAAAGCAATAGTCTGGGGCCCTCTGGATTACTTGGTGACACTTACCTACAGTGGACGACTATCGGTCCTGACTTGTTCCCGTTTGCTACAGTGGATTTAACTATGAAATTCAAGACTGGAAAGCAATAGTCTTAGGCCTCCCGGATTACTTGGTGACACTTACCTACAGTGAACGAGTATCGATCCTGAATTGTTCCCGTTTGCTGCAGTGGATTTAACTTTGAAATTCAAGACTGGAAAGCAATAGTCTGGGGCCCTCTGGATTATTTGGTGACACTTACCTACAGTGAACGACTATCGGTCCTGAATTGTTCCTGTTTGCTGCAGTGGATTTAACTATGAAGTTCAAGACTGGAAAGCAGTAGTCTGGGGCCCCGTGGTCTGGCCAGGAGGTAAAGTGGTACTGCTTCACTATCATGGGCCTCACTTCGTCATCACCGGGGTCCTGCTCAAGAACAAGGAAAGTTAAATCATACATCTGGACATTTTGTTGCTTCAAAGGAACACTGACTAATAAACAAAATTAACTGTAATCAACTTTATTACGGGATGCAACCGAAGGCAAGTGAAAGATGATTTGAGAAAAACTAAACCCAAACTGTCCTGGGTGGGAAACTAACCAGCAACATCACAACCGTAGTATGCATAAAGTGAACCTTGTGCCAGTTTTTCCAAAACGGCATCTTTAAATCCAAGTTGGACAACAAAAATTGGAAGTGTGTTAGTTTATGCGACGAAACACCATTATGCAATGCATATGCAATACAGTGGAAAACGAAAAGCAAGACAAGCATATTGCAGGTTGCAAATGCTTGGTTGAAA
>JAOBRG010338515.1:0-14785 GCA_027574985.1 Umimayanthus nakama | reverse complement strand
CATCCGCAAGACAAGGAACAAATAGAATTAATACATTTAGTGATTTATTCTCCAGTGTTTAAAAGACTTAATCTTCTTTCGAGAAGCTCCTTAAATATGACTATTAGTCCAAAGTTTGCTTTAAGGGCAGGCTTAATGATATACAGTTTTGCAGATAACGACACAGGATCAGATTAGCTGGAAAGCTCGGGCACTAGGTACTGTACCGCAGGTGCGTTCGATAGGAGGGCAGGAGGCGGAGGCTCCAGAAATTGTTTTGCTTTCACTTAAACCAAGTCTCGCCCCCTCCCCCCTCTCCCTGCGGTATCATATAAAACGAAGTCTTAAAGAATTCTTTCTAAATTTAGAAAACACAAACTGAAACTGAATAGCTCTATCTGAACTTGTTTTGTTGAGGATAAAGTTTTATATTCTAAACAAAATATAATTTCTCACCTGCATCGGCATGCCGACATTGCGTGATAGGTCATGTCTTGCCTCGATTTGTCTCAAACATGCAAGTTTTTTGTGCTACTCTGCACGAGTCTTCGTTAACTTTAAATTGAGAAGGTGACTTATTTATAAACAAACAGTGCTCATCGAAGTCACAACAATGGAATGTAGTTCGAGTTGGGCAATAAGTTGGAGAGTGAAGCTAAGTTAAGTTACAAAAGCAGCGCATGTGGCAAGTCAACAACACTCGAGGGATACTCGCCTCATTTGAACTTATCAATCAAGCCCGTAATCGACCGTAAGTATCAAGTAATTGGAATAAATTCAATGTAAATTGTATATGAACTCTTTCGAGTTATCTAATTCTATGTTTTTACTGTAGTAATGTGAAATAACGAATGATGAACGTGTACTTTGAGCGGAAAACAAGTGATGAATTCGAAATTTGGCTGGAAACGAACCGAAACCAGAGTGTTTTTAAACTTCGGCGTCGCCAATAAAAAGTTATTCTACAAATGTATTGTACAGCCAAAAACAACCAACTAGACTTCAGGAACGTAGTCTTTTTTTTATAAAATCTGTTGAACGTTCTAGAATTTAAATTGGTGTAAGATGGCGCGAGGTGAGAAAGTTTGAGAACCTAAAAAATATTCTTCATTGACCTAAACGGAGGTCCGTATAGATTATAAAAGAGTTTGGATGTAAAACAATTCACTCACAATGTTTCATGGCTGGGAAAAACGGAAAACACTGTTTTGTTTTAAGGGAGTGAAAGTTGAGTTAAATTTGAGCGAATTTTGGGCCCTTTAATGTAAAGTCTTTAACACCTGTCTCAAAAACGGAAAGTTATAAAAAAAATCTACAAATATTGCCGTTGGTTGTCATTTTGGATAGCTTTCAAGCCCTAAAAGGTGGAGAGATTCGGCCGAAACCGATCTTTTGTCTCTGCCCGGTTTATCTGAGAGCAACATATAACAACACACCATTGATATCAGGTAAGAAGTCAAATTTGAGTAGTTTGTAATAGTTCCGTGATAGTAATTTAAGATGATTTGCTGCAATTGAATGGACAGCTTGAATAAGACCTTAAGGGGGGAAGTGTAAGCAGTTAATGTTCAGCTTTAGCAAATCGTTTTTTCGACCATCCCTTAAAGGAGAGTGATTCCGTGTTTTTCAACTATATTAATAGTGCTTCCTCTCCTATCATGTCTCTAACTCAGGGGAAGACAGCGAATTTAAGCAAACAGAAGTTAAAGTTTTACAATGGCCCAATTGCATGAACAGGTCAGCACTCCAAGCTCCTTTAAAAAGACCAAATCTTAGAAAAAGTAAGGTCTCTATTCGGATGAAGCACTTATTGAACTGTTATTAATGTCTTTTATTTACTTCCTTGAATATCAGTTTGTCGATTTCCCCTGCAACAATAAGTTACCGCAATTGTTTTGCAAAACATTTCTCCACTAGTTTTAGTAGGAAAAACTTTATTATAATCCTTATCATGTCTCCAACTCTAGGAAAGACTGCGAAAAGCGAACAATAAATATCTAAAGTTTTACAACGTTCCAATTGCATGAACAGGTCAGGACTTCAAATTCCTTTCAAATGACCAAATCTTTATAAAAGTAAGATCCTCTAATCGAGTGAAACACTTGTTAAACTGTTGTTCATGTCTTCTTTCTCTTCCTTGAATATCGTTTTGTCGATTGACTGGGTTTCCTTGCAACAAAAAAATTACTGCAACTAATTCGCGAAATGTAATTTCCACTTGTTTTTTGGGGAAAAACTTTCTTATAATTCAAACCACAAGACCACAAATATTGCCTTGCTGCACCTGTCAGTTTATTGCAAACTAACTCGTACTAACTGTATGGGACCAATAACTAAACAGCATGTATTAAAATCTTCTAGGTTTGTTGGTTTGTAACATTTTAAACTAAATGTTTTCGACTCAATAGGTCATCTTCAGAGCTTGCAAAACTTGGTGATTTCTTTTGCGTGCTTCCTTTTTTTGTTTGTTTATGTCATTTATGAACACCCTTTACGTGCTTTTATAGATTGTACTGAATTACGATGGAAAATTTCAAAACCAACAAAACCTTACAGTTCAAAAATCCACAAAAGTATACTTCAATAAAATATTTCATGCCATACGCTGCAGGGGATGTGTTTAGGCTATAGTTGGTTTTAAACAAAAAAACCGTTATGAGAAATTGATATTTATTTTATAAATTAGTTAACTATTAAACAGCATTTAATTAGTTGTCGGTCTTTCAAAAACTGTTATTATAGAACATTTTAAAACTCAATTCCACACAAACAAATTACTCCATGGCAACGTTACAAGGGGAACATTTACAAGTTGTTGTGTGGTCTTCTAATGATATCTTTGTATGTAAGTGTCACTCTTTTCACTGAATGTGCATGTCGTTCTACACGAGGTATACAATTATTATGTGTTATGAATACTGTGAAATCTATTAAGATTCGAATTAATATTTGAACTAGCCTTTCAACAAAGCATGAAACTGTAATCATGATGACTTAGAAAAATGTCAAAATTCTTTTGTCTGTTTCTTCCTTCTCTGCTGTAAGGAAAGTTATTAGATTGATGGAGTCTACTTACAGCAAATTAAAACTTTGCCGAGGAAATTAATAACTTGAATTAACTATAAAATTCGAAAATTATTCCTCCACTAATTCTAAAAAGAAGTATTATCCTAAAACAACATTTTTTCTTCTTTTTCACCTATAAATCTACATTCAAATCGGCTCTCAAACCTGTTCTTAAGGAAGTTTTACCAAACAGCGTCTTCTGTTTTTGTTTAGTCCATTTTTTATTCCTTTTGAAATATTTTAAAACCTACAAAGGTCTACAAATTCCTTACAAATAATAAACTCACAGGAGTAGAGTCCAACACAACAATTTTACCATACGCTGTGACCAGTTCAGTCCTTTGGTGGCTTAGTTTGAAGTAGTTTAAATCTTAAGCAACTGTTTTATCTGCGTTGTCATGAAGGCTACACGCTTTTTCATAAGTACCAGTAAGTTTCGACTGAGGCTTGGCTGTTGTTATATTTTGCGATTTCAGATTCAAAATGTTCTTAATTTGTTCTTTTTTTTTCAAACAGCAGATTAGTTGCCCGATAAACAAAAGGACGCTAAGAAATACATGAGTTGCTTTTGTTTCATCTAGCAGTGTGCAAACTATTGCCTGAACAACCTTCTACTAAACCAAAGAACTTGACGTCTAAGAGAACGTGGACACAATTAATTTCATTTTGCAACGTGTAAAAGACAGAACGTTTTAAGTGTACCTTTATTAAGAGTTCCCTTTTTAAGCTTCTGTAGGTTTTAGTGTTGTACTTACATTTTTACTCATCTACTAATAATTGGTATTACTGATATAGTATTGGTATATTGTTTCAAAAGTTGTAAACCCAAACGTCTGTTTGTGAGTTTTATCAATAAAGATGTTATCCTTACACTTATTCGAGTTCTTAGTCTTACTCTCATTCTTAAAATCTTGAAACAGCCAATACAGTCTTCGCGAATGTCACGAGCTTGCTTGTCACCCGTACATTACCCGATCTGGACCTAGCTTATTCAAACAAGTCTTCGTACATATGTTCATCTCAACCTGTGTACAAGGATTAAATTAATTTTTAAATTTGTCTGAACAAAATTTCAGCCTGGCGATTGTTCTTGGCTTGTTCTTAATTTTTGGGCCAATCTCAGCCTGGGTGTTCTGATGAAAAGGCGTTTATGTGGTTTATTCATAAATGGTTGCTCCGGTGTTCTTTTCGCAATAAGGTTAGGTCTAAAACTGACGATTTTCCCTGTCGAAGGACTAACTAGAACGCTCGAAACGTCAGCTATACACTAAATTTGGTATTATTATGGTTAGGTTTGGTTTGCAGTTACGTTGTTTCAAAGTGGTTTGGTTTGGTTTATGAAATCATTAGCTCTGTACTATTGAAAAGCGCTGTGAACAATTAGTTTACTGAACAACACTATTCAAATACTGTTGTCATAAGTTATTGTTTTGCATTTTTTCAATTCCTTTAGTTTATTTGCCAAGTTTTGTTTTAGGATTTGCAGTAAGAGTGTTAAAGAGGTAGGCAGTTAGCAGCCTTTTACAAATTGTGTGACAGACAGGTGGTAAATAGAATTGCTGTCCTCCTCATTCTACTTCAACAGATTGATGATGAGGACACTCCTTTCCCTGGCCTTTGTTTGTCTCATTCACTTCCTTGGAGGAATCCAAGATGAGAACACGAGGACAAGTTACTTCGATACAATACCGCACCGCCGTCTCACTGGACACGTGATTACAACGACGACCGCTGACTCAGAACTCACGTGTGCCCGCAAGTGTCTCCGCAATGAACAGTGCAAGTCTTGTAACTTCAAACCCATTCCACAAAAAAATGGCATTTGCGAATTAAACTCAAAAACTTTACTCTCCAATTCCGACGACCCAGCTTTGACCCAGAATGAAAACTTCTTATTCATTTCCCTGGAACATGTTAGTTTTTCCAAAACCATCATTGTTAAAGGTTATTTTTTGTAGTCACAGAGCTCATTTTTGTATTGTTTTGTATCTATTACATATGTTACTAGAACTATGTGAGTTTTTTCAAAGTAAGCTAATTGTGACTTCTTCTGTCTTTTTTTTTTGAAAACAGTATTACAATGATGGGACGCGGAAAGAAGGTGAGTTTTAAAATCACCGAGGATCATTACGGGTGTTCATCATGTTAGATTTTCCCCTGAGTTTTTTGAGTGTAAAGCGTCACGACAAAGGTTCTTGATATCCGCGGCGACAGGTCAATCCACTTTTATTATGAATCCGCCATCTTCTTATTAATACTGCACCGGATCCAAGTGGCAAGATGGCGGGACGTGATACAAGGTTAAGTTCGTGAACATTTCATCGGTTAAAGGCTCTGCGTACTCAAATCCAAAATTGCAGGCCTTGGTAAAAAATGCTGCAAATAACTTGCATTTTAAGAGTTGTCCGCAGAAGCCGGTTTAGCCTTGCTCTAGATCTGGACCCGGTTGTACGAAGAGCGGATAACTTTATCCAGTGGATAAATCGCTATCCAGTGGATAAAATTGACGCGTTCTTAATTTTGATTGGACACCGCGGTAGTTTTATCCACTGGATAGGGATTTATCTACTGGATAGTGTTATCCACTCTTCGTACAACCGGGCCCAGGTTTTGAATGCAGGTTGTATTAGTGAGATCGAAGAAAATTGGCTGAACTAGAACTTTCACAAAGACTTTTTAAGAGTGTAGACATCGATAGTGTCAGTGAGCACCTCTTTGAGGGCTTTCATAAAGTAATAAATGGTAAAAGCAAATATTAACAATATAAAGAATCACCGACGACAAAAAAACAGAAAACAAGGTAGCAAGTAAAACAACTGAAAAAACAGTTGAAAGTATAAGAAAGATCCAGACAGATATCGAGAAAAAGATGACCGATAAAAAGTTGTTCTTTTGCCAATCTGCTTTAATAAAACGGAACTAAGTCAACTGCTTTGCGGTAAAACATGAAAAACATATTTAATTATACTTCTGCATATTCTAGTTGTGCTTTACTCAAACCCAGTAAATTCAACAATTCTGAGTTAACTTCAACTTTGGCGGTTATCAACAAGACTACAGGCAAATTCAGACAGCGAAAACGTGCTCGAACATGTACAACATTTACATTCGTAATCCTTTTCGTGTCCTCGTGTGCTTGTGTGGTTTTCTGAAAAAAAAATAACAGCAAATTCAGTCAGTGTTCCTTTAAATGTTGTTTTGGGAAGGAAAAACAAAAGTCACAAACTGTTCGGCCTTAAACAAGCAAAAAAATGTCCTGCGTCCGCCACGAACTTGCAACTGACAAGTAAACCTGCACTGCTCACCTCGTGGCATAAATTAACATAATCATGCGATCAAAGTGAAACAAACCCTGTGGGGAGTCGGGAGCCACACCATATGATTCCTCACTGGGGGGAGGGGGTGCACGGTGTATTCTTAGCCTACAAGAATATTATATCTTATACTTTAACTTTTTTTTATTGGTCCCTCACTGGGGGCGGTGTACAGTGTATTCATAGCTCACAAGAATGTTATACAGCTATTTCAAAAAAGGTTGTCAATAGTCCAATACTGGAACCGAAAGGAATTACGGGATCTAGGCAGCACAAATAATCACTACTGTTAGCATTGACTTTTCAAAATATGGAACATAGGTTCATCATATAATGCCATGGCAATGCAGTAACAACCTTTGCTGGCGCAATATCACTCATTATGCGGTACCCAAAGTTCCTTTCGGTTACAGTATTGACTATGACAACCTTTTATGAAATAGTTGTATATCTTATACTTCAGCATGTTCCATTGCTCCCTCGCTCTGGGCGGTGTACATGTACGGTGTGTTCATAGCTTACAAGAATGTTACATAATTATATTATACTTCAGCATGCTCCGTTGCTATCTCACTTTGGGCGGTGCAAGGTGTGTTCATAGCTCACAAGAAAGTTTTATATCTTATACTTCAGCATGTCGCATTGCTCCCTCGCTTGGGGCGGCCTATGGTGGTAGAATACTAGACTCTAGTTTTTCTGCAACGTCAACAATTAGCAGCTCATGGTTGCCCAAATATGGTCGGTTAAATGGCCGCCAAGGTGGTTGGGAAACAGGAAGTATCAGCAAAATCCCAAACGAGTACCTTCAGGTTTCCTTGGGAGGGGAGTATTGGGTCTGTGGCGTGGCGACACAAGAGGAAAGTGGTGGAAAGGAATGGACTACAAAGTACAAGATCAGCCTTTCCATGGACAATGTTACCTGGAACATCTACCAGTTGAAAGGGTCGGATAAGGTGGGTTCTGTGTTTATCGCGAACAGAGTTGGCATTGCTACGCTAACTCAAGAACAAAATACTGTGTGTTTACCAGTTTTTTTGACAGATGAATTACCCATGAATATTCAGTGACTGCCCACACAACACAGTTTATATATTAAGTAACTCCCGGTACGCATGCGCACTGAGTTACACACTAAACGTGTGGAGTTAACGTTTCAACACGTTTATTGACGTTTATTTTAATTTCTCAAGAGTATTCAAACTCTTTCAACTATTCAAGGCTGCAACTCCGTGTACAATATAATTGACATCTCTGCGCTATCTTGCATTCTCGATCCCCGAGCACGCATTTCACCACGTCAGAGGGTTTGCATCTTGCACATTACGTGCGACACGAACAAAAAAGTGAAACAAAAACTCTGACTTAATGTTTGCAGAGCGATTGAAAATTCAATTTCCTTCTTAATTTAATTCCTTCTCAACAGTGACAACTTGATTGAGCTATTATAATTCAATTCCAACCCCCGCTTGTATATCCACATTCTATGTGGTCGTCGTCGGATCCACTTTAGAATCCGTCCAAGCCGCCGTTTTACCTTGACTTTTCAGAGCTTCCCCCGCTGCAGGTGCCTGGTTCGTACCCAAGCCCCTGGCCGATCGAGCGAGTGAAAAACAAAGGAAGAGAGGGAAAAAGACAAGGAAGGGATGTTAAACTTTGTGATATTTTGATTTGCGTATTTATTGCTGTGTTGACGAATCATCGACAAATTTGGTGTAAGAGCGACTGTCTGTAATTTGCCACCAAATCGCGCAGTTTTGAAAAATCCGAATTCTTTACGTTGTCAGATGAAAGGTAAAGGGAAACCACTGACGAGTATGGCACTGAGAGTTGTCTTTTCCATGCTTAGAAAATGGAATCCAAACCGTTGCGGCCACTTTGAAGCGAATCGAAGGCTTCTCACAGTGCAAAATCGCCCATTTTGCAGCGGCGCTTCCCGATCTCCAAAAATATGTCTGTACCAGCTGCATTCGAGTTATCATCAGCAATAAAATACTTTAGAGTTGGATAATAATATATCTTCTCGATGCCAACATAATGACCATACTTTTCCGTTCTGCCGCAAACCCGGTGTAAGCCTATTAATTTTCAACACTGGTTGATTTCTGAAACGAAAGAACTTTCAGAGTAGCAGCGAAACTAAGCAAATTGGCGATTTCGGCTAAATTTCAACCACTCACTAGCGCAACATTAATGTCTGAAAGAAAGAACTTTCAGAGTACAGAAATTGCTTTCTAAATCAAAACATACAATAACTTTTCTGGGCAAGAATGCAATAATAGAATGAGTTGGGTTTTGTTGAACAAAACTTGGCAAAAATCGTTCAAGACACTTCTCCGTGATTACAAATTGCCGAGTTTTTCATTTTACACTGGAATGGTGCTAAAAGTGACTTCCTAATATCGGCAACACAGCTCTACCAATCTCATCTAGAGCCATTAACAACACAACTTAGGTATCGGTTACTAGTTAGACTATTGTGTTAAGGTAAGATATAAAGTTTGCGGACCGGCTTCCTCATGTCTCATGACTCTGCATGCTACTTAGCATGTAGTTCACGTGAGCTTTGCGCGAGGGTCAGGCAACAAACAACCTCAAAATTGTTCCTTTCCTGTAAAGCATGCAACTTGTTTCCCATGGACTTGCTAAAATTACAACTGCTTGTAGTGTTCAAACGGCTGTCTGAGGTGCTATAGTTTTTTGGTATTTAGTTTGATTTTTATCGCTGTTTAGTTGGATTCTAAGTGGATCCATTGACTACACAGAGTGTGGATAAGTGGACGCTGGAATTGAACTAATAGCTCAGCCAAATTGATGTTGTTGATCATGAGAAGGATTAAGGTAAGAATGAGAACTTGAGTTTTCAGTTGCTCTGTCAAGCTCAAGTCAGAGCTCCCTGTGTTAGCACGTTAACTTAGTAAAGAACAATGCTAACGCTGAAGGATTAAAACGTCGCGGGCACTTTCCTTCCAGATAGAGAAACTTCAAAAACTCCCAATAGCCTCCTATTAACACTTGTTAGCTATTAACAACTAATTTTTTAATTGTAACTTTGAGTTGTTGCAATTAACCATTTTACAATATAGTGTTTTAGTTTTCAAATCATTTTGTCTTTCAGGAATTTCATGGAAACACTGATGCCAATACAGTCGTGAAAAACACGCTCCGCAACGCTGCTAAGGCTCGTTACATCAGGTTCATTCCCCTTACATACAGCACCTGGCCAGCTCTCAGGGTAGACGTGTTTGGATGGAGTGTTTGAATTCCATTTAATGTGAAAAACCACAGCTACCTGTGATACCTGTATTAAATCTTAGCTAGTTTTGTGCAACATAATTGCGAGATGAGTCCAAGCTAGGACATTTGATTCAGAATATATCCGTTTGAATATAGTAATATATACGACTTAGAGATGTTCTGTGAAAATCCTTTTTCTGCAGACAAACTTTCTGCTTAGTATGCATAATCATTTAGAGTTAATGATAAAACTCTGAACTGCCAACTTTTACGAAGCACATGCACTGTTCACTGGAGCTCTGATTGGTGTGTAGATTATCCCAGAAACTCAACGGGGTCATTTTACGATTCATATTCTGTGTTTTGAATATTTGAACTTTATTTGTTTACTCTAAAAATACGGAAGTGATTTGCTAAGGCCTGAAACAAACGTTATATACAGTTTTAAGGGTGTTTGGATAACGCCTGTCTGTGAGCAAAATGATCTTCTTTCCACTACAGGAGGACCATAGTAAGAATGAGTGTTTAAGACTTTGTATAATGGAGTTCCAAATTTCACCGCTATCATTGTAAATAATGAAATAAAGGAACAGTGATTTGCCTGAATTTTTGTTTGTATCTTTCTTGCTCTTAGGTGGCGATTTAAAACCTTTTCTACGTTGGAGAGAAATCGACCGCGATTGAGCAGGACCACACTCGATCGTTGCAAAATTTTTGCTGCTAAATCGCGTCGCTTCGCTTTTAAATTCCACGCAACCAAAGCTAGATAGATTTCCAAAAGTTTTAAACGCCAAAGTAAAGTTTGGAAAAGAGATATTAAGAAGGTCGACATAACCGACTCCTTTTCAAGCCTCATTAGCAAAGTTAGGTGGTTTGAGTCATTTATTTGGTCAGCTATCCATACGACCATAGCAAATAAATGCAAATTTATTGTTTTAAATGAGATTATCGCGCTTCAGTGTGTTTCATTGTCTAGTTTGTGTGCTGATATGTCCCATATATATTTTTTCCAAGAGTCTCGGCTTGCTTTTTATAGTACATTTGAAATACATTCCAACGAACGTATTTATATTGAAATTGATATATAGCGAGTGATCACGAGATATAGTCGTAGCCGTTGGGTGAAGAGCTGAAGCGTTCGTCACGTCTCAAAGTCAAAACCAAACTGATAAATGCACTGTATTGTTTTTTTTATTAAACTAAAGTTTCGGTGAAAAAGTTTCTTTAATATTGAATTTTTACTGTCCATAAAAAGTATCTCCGGGGGTGGGACTGCTCATTTTGAAATTTTACCCCGGGGACCGGGCACTTCACTTAGTTTCACACCAAGAAAAAGTGAATGTCCCCGCTATCGCCGAGGTGGGGGGTGCAGCGGTTTCAAATGACTGCTGCATTAAAACTAATTTTTTTATTGAAAATAGCTAGAAAACAACATTTTATATGCCAAACCTACGAAATAAGTAGAAAAATATGATAACTGCGAGTTTTTAATCACTCAAGTTTAATTCAAAAACCGAAAGTTTGACAGCAAACTCTGAATTCCGGCAATTAGTATGATGAATAATATAATAGTATAATACTATAATTAGTGTCGAAAATGCGTTCATCATCGAGGAACAGTTATGCAAAAGCGTTTAGCAATTGGTCAAGGAGCAAAAATTTAAGACCAAGAAAAACGAGGGGGGGGGGGGGGTTCAGTACTGCCAGTTTAAAGGTTAGACTTCATTCGGGTCGGAACAGTCTGAGCTATTGACCTTAATGTTTCTTGGTGCTGCAGATTTCTTGTCCCAGTTTAATATGTTGTTGACAGATTTTCACATTTTACTGGAATCATCTTTGCTGCACACAATAGATTCTGTGTAAAATTCCCTCTTGCTTCTTTTTATCATCAAAACTACCTCGTTCCGCGCTTCACGGTAAAAATTCCACTCTTTACTCCTCTTTTTATTGTCGGCTGTCGATTTAGTTGCTTCCTTTAGAAGTTTATCGCGTTTCTTCATTGCTTGGAGGATCTCTGGCTTCCTCCATGGTGGTTGTCTCAACAGCTTCACTCTCTTTTCAATGACTGGCGCATTCTCATTTAGTACGGGGGAATCAAAGTTAGCCAAGGCCGAGTCTGGGTCGGAGTCGGCAGCTTCGATTAAATGCCATGCACGGTACTTGTTCAAGATTATCAAGAAACTTTGTTTCATCAAAGTTCTTGTAGCAGCGATATTTGGTTATGAGATGGCTTTGGGTTAACGTAGACTTTTCTTTAGTTTTCGAACCAAGCAGACGGGGAAGTGATCAGAGATTCCAATTTTGGGAGCTGCAACTTGCTAGATAAGGTTATCTTGAGAAGCGCATCAAATATGATCGACATATGTCTCATAGTACTGATGGTCTCGTAGTTTCAGTGATTGTTTGAGAGAGTGCCAGACTCTCAAGGCCTTCGATCAATCGGTGTTTGGAAGCTGCTGGGTCAAGCATATTAACGTTAAAGTCACCGAGAGCGTAAAATTGTTTATCTTCGAAGAAGCTTGGGTCAAGTTATTCACGAGTCTGTAATCAACCGCCTCAACAGAGTCAGGAGGTCGAAAGACACCACCAAGACGGTTAGGTTTCATTTTGGAGAAATTAATTTCAAGCCACATATTCTCTAGGTTAGTGTTTTCGAGATCGTTTCTGCGTTGAATAGGAATGCCTTCTCGTACATGGACTAAAATTCCCCCTCCCTCCTTGCCAACGCGGTCTTTGCGATACTGCACATATCACGCAGATATTCACTTCCCAGTCAGAGTACATATCATTAAGCCACGGATAGGGTTAATAATCTGTTGTTAGCACATCTAACACTGTTTTTTTCTTACTTACGGATAGATGACCTAAAACTTATTACGCTCTTTTTTTGGTTGTTAAGCATGTTAGATCACACGTATGATCTGCCAAGTGAGACTTAACTTTATTTTTTTTTATTCCATTTTGTTACAGAGAAAGAAATTTTTTCTAGTCGGTCAATATTAAAAACGACGTTCAGAATAGATCGAGAGATCAGAAATTTGGCGTAACCGCGCCATGATTTGTTTGTTTCTTAGTTTGTAATAAGACTTAAAATAAGGAAAATTGCAGCCAAGCTGTTCCAGGGCTTCTTCAATTATAACTATTGAATCGGATCATTACGGGTTATTCAATGATAATAGAGAATACAAAAAAATTGTTTTTAAACTTTCGACAGGAGAAGGCAGTTTTCTACATACAAAACAAAGAACAGTCGATAAAATGGAACAAATTTTCTTTTTGCTTAGTAAAGTTTAGTTTAGCTTTTTTGAAGTTGGTCAAGTGCTAGCACGACATTAACGCTAATAGCAGGTGAATACCGGCAAGTAAATTACCTGGTACCATCTGTGCTGTAGATTTCCGTGTTTGACTTTTAAGTCAAATAATATTAAAATATTCTCTCAAAGATATATGAGTTCTTACTCAGCGTAGAATTGCTATCCCAACTGATTAAAAACTTGAAAACACAAAACCAAAAGAAGGAAATCTTTTATTGTATTTTGTTTTGTTTTCAGATTTGCGTTGTTGTGAAGTTAATTATGAGTTTTTCAGAAAACTTATTTTAACGAATAAACTAAATGATTCATGAGACTCCTGCTATGTTTTTCCATTTTGTTATGGTAGTTGTCAAAAGTACTCTTTCAAACCTTTTAATGTCTTTCTGAAATGATAGACCAAGGCATTCAATTAACTTACTCTTATATTTTTTTACTATAATTGATCCCTACGAAAACTGATAAAAGAAAGGTAGCTGGTATAACTGTAAAATATTGGCATGAACGGTAAAACCGGCTAATTCCACCACTCGGCCCTTCCCCCACTCTTTCATCCCTATTGGGAAAAAGGCATAAGAAAGAAACACCTGCAACGGAGATAGGAAAAACATCACTAACGGATTTTTTAATGGAACGATAACTAAGGTTCTCACAAAACGCGATTGAAACTTTGTACTATAGTGTGATTTTTAGAGCCTCTTTCGGATAACTCTTGTTTTACTTTAGGTGATTTTCGTGTATCGTTCCCGGTCTATATTAACTACCAAACAAGCTAGCTACTCTCTTAAACGCCCGTTGTCAAATACATCGAAAATGGTGCGGATATTCAAACTTACAGTTACGAGTTTCATAGGCGTCACCAGGGTTTTTTGAGAGGGGTCGTCTGATGGGGAAAGACAAAATAATTCGAATGAGATTATTCTGAAAGTTAAAGGAGACTTTCCATTTCCTGTCATTCAAAAGGGGGCTCGTTCGCACCTGACGACACCCCCCTCGCGACGCCTATGTTAAAATAACAGCTTGAGACAGGACTTAGACGATTATGTAAGTTTTACCTGGAGAAAATTAAAGCAACACCTTCGGCTAGGTTTCTGTTATGACTTGGAACAAAAACTCTATGTGAATAAATTTGTTTCAGTTTCTATCCAAGACACAATTTCTTTATATACTTTAACTTTTTATTCGGATTAGCTGCACCAATTCAACTCATATTCCATTGGTTGCTTTAATTTTTTTATGTTAGCACATTGAGACACTCAAAATGCGTTACGAACTTTTTTTTTTATTTCTTAGCAATATAATGACCTGAAAATGAAAAAAAGATCAACTTTTGTTCGTTAATCGTTTTAGACCGCTCCTCTGATCTGCTGCGTGAGACTTGCAATGAGAATAACCTTCACTTTTTTTGTTTTAGTTTGTTGAAGAGAGAGACAATATTTTCCAGTAAATCAGCATCAAATATCGTTCAGTAAAACAAATACATCGAGTTATGTTACAGGCTCAAAAATCAAAAGTTAGTCGTGACATTTACGTTTATTTGCATCGTTTTTAGTTTGTGAGACTTTATATAAGGAAAACTGCAGCCCAGCTGTTCAAGGGCTATGCATTTATTATAATTGCACATTACGTGTGGTTTAATTAAAATAGAGAAAAAACAATTTGTTTTTAAACTTTTGCATAGAACGGTAAATTGCCTACACACAAAACGAAAACGGTCAACAACAAGAGACATGTTTTGTTAGCTTCATCAGTTATTAGAAGTAAAAGTTTTTTTGTGATTTTTGGAGCTTGATCAAGTATCTTTAGCAGGGAAGGATCCAGCGATTTCCGTGACTAGTGCCTTTTTATACAAATAGAAACGAGGGGCCAAAGTTTTAAGAA